>CAUYUJ010002736.1:250975-290975 GCA_963575745.1 Prorocentrum cordatum
AGCCGCCGAGGGCGCAGCCCATGGCGCAACCGACAGGAGACGGTTTTATTTCCGGCCGCCGAGGGCACGACCTATGGCGCAACCGATAGGAAACGGTTTTATTTTCAGCCGCCGAGGGCGCTACGTATGGCGCAACCGATCGGAAACCGAGCTGGAGCAGAAGGAACACAAGGAGGATGAGGAGTAGGAGGAGGAGGAGGAGGAGGAGGAGGACGACGACGACGACGATTAGGGTGGGGAGGAGGACGGGGAGGAACACGAGTAGTACGAGGACGAACTGTGGGCATTCGAATGCGTGCGTGGCTACGCCCGAGTGATGCTCGACATTTGGGCTGGCGGCGGGGCCCAACCTGCGAGTTGTCTTGTGATTTGAGGGCCCCACTTGTACCATGTGGTGCCTCCGTTGTGTTGCACGTTTTTCTTAGCACAGTGAGGTATCACAAATCAACATGCGAATACATACGCATCTAAGCATATATATATGTGTGTAACTATGCATACATGTATGCATATATAAATACATAGATGTTTTGATATACGTCGTAGTACTAGATGGCGTGATGCAGTACAGTGGCAGTACGCAGTAGCTGTTGTAGTCGGAGTAGTAGTCTTATTCGCAGTCGTCGTTTTAGTAGCAGTAGCAGTAGTAGTAGTAGTAGTAGTAGCAGTAGTAGTGGTAGTAGTAGTAGTAGGAGTAGTAGTAGTAGTAGTAGTAGTAGTAGTAGTAGTAGTAGTCGTAGTAGTAGTAGTAGTAGTAGTAGTAGTAGTAGTAGTGGTAGTAGTAGTAGTCGTAGTCGTAGTAGTAGTAGTAGCAGTAGTAGTAGTAGTAGTAGTCGCACTAGTGGTAGTAGTAGTAGTAGTAGTAGTAGTAGTAGTAGTAGTAGTAGTAGTAGTAGTAGTAGTAGTAGTAGTAGTAGCAGTAGTAGCAGTAGTAGTAGTAGTAGTAGTAGTAGTAGTAGTCGTGTTTCTTGTTAAAAGACTGAAGCAGTCGTAGTTGTATTAGTAGTAGTGGTGGTTATAGCAGTAGTCGCAGCAGCAGAAGTAGTAGCTGTAGCTGTAGTGGTGGCAGTAGTAGTAGTAGTAGTAGTAGTAGCAGTAGTAGTAGTATTATAGTCGCTGTAGTAGTAGCAGTAGTAGTAAGTATGCTAGTAGTAGTAGCAGTGGTAGTAGTAGTTAGTAGTATAGTAGTTGTTAGAGTAGTAAGTAGTATATAGTAGTAGCAGTAGTAGTAGTTATAGTAGTATAGTAAATAGTAGTATAATGTAGTAATAGTATAGTAGTAGTAGTAGTAGTAGTAGTAGTAGTAGTAGTAGTAGTAGTAGTAGTAGTAGTAGCGGTGGTAGTAGTAGTAGTAGTAGTAGTAGTAGTAGTAGTAGCGGTCGCCGTATTGATCGTAGTGGCATCAATCGCATTCGTAATCGTAGTAGTAGTAGTCGTAGTAGTAGTAGTAGTAGTAGTAGTAGTAGTAACAGTAGTAGTAGTAGTAGTAGTAGTAGTAGTAGCAGTAGTAGTAGTAGTAGTAGGAGGAGTAGAAATCGTACTAGTAATTGTAGGCGTCGTAGTAGTAGAAGCAGTTTGAGTAGTCGTCGTCGTTCTCGTACCAGTTCCAGTACTAGGACGAGTACTACTACTAGCACGGCCATTGGTAATCTTACGTTTAGTAGCGGAGGTAGTAGCACAAGTAGTAGTAGTTGCAGTAGTAGTCGTAGTATTAGTAGTACTCGTCGCAGTTTGAATCGTAGTCGTTGTAGCAGTAGTAGTAGTAGTAGCAATAGTAGTAGTAGTAGTAGTAGTAGTAGTAGTAGTAGTAGTAGTAGTAGTAGTAGTAGTAGTAGTATGAGCTGTAATAGTTGAATTAGTAGCTGTAGTCGTCGTGGTCGTATCAGTAGTAGTAGTAGTAGTAGTAGTAGTAGTCGTAGTAGTAGTAGTAGTAGTAGTAGTAGTAGTAGTAGTAGTAGTAGTAGTAGTATTTGTAGTAGGAGCAGTCGTGATGGTAGTAATAGGAAAAGAAGAAATGGTAATACCAGTGGTAGCAGTAGTCGTAGCCGTAGCAGTAGTAGTAGTAGTAGTAGTAGTAGTAGTAGTAGTAGTCGTAGTCGTGGTAGTAGTCGTAGCAGTAGTAGTAGTAGTAGTAGTAGTAGTAGTAGTAGTAGTAGTAGTAGTAGTAAAAGCAGTAGTAGTAATAGTAGGAGCAGTCTTCGTAGTAGGCCTAGTAGGACTTGGTAGTAGTAGTAGTAGTAGTGGTAGTGGTCGCAGTGGTCGCAGTAGTGGTAGCAGCAACAGTAGTAACAGTTGTAGTGGTAGCCGCAGCCGTAGTCATAATGGCTGTCGTAGTCGTTGTCATAAACCAAACATAGTTAGCACACTGATCGTGTTGGTCCCAGGCCCTGCTAGGTCAGGCCCTGCCAGGGGCCCTGTTGGACTCTTCGTCGTCGTCGTCCTCGTCGTCTCGCGGTTCTCTTTCGTCGTTGCGGGGATGCTGCGGGTGCCCGATCACCTCGGCTGGGGTCGCCTCGGGATCTTGGCCGAGGCGCTCCCCGGGAGGGGTCAGGGGAGCAGCGCGGTATTTGTATCTACCAGTTCCCCCAGTCGGGATGCAGTGCTTCACCAGAAGCCTCGCAGATGCGTGTCAGGGTAGGAATGTGGTGTTCTTCGCGGGGCGCGGGGGGGGGGGTCGCCTCAGGCGGTGGGTTCGGTGCGCACGTGTGGGGACAGAATGGGCCGTCGGGTGTGGCGGCACGGGCGCATCTGTGTGCGTGCGTACTGGAGATCGCGGAGTGCTCATACGGTCCATGCTTGAATTCCCACCGATCCATTTACAGCCCGGGATCCCGCACCGAGCAGAGTGGCGAGTGGGTCGGCAGTCCGCCCTCCCCCCGTAGAGCCGCGTACTTGCTGGAAGGTGGCCCCTAAATGGCTCTGGACTTTCCACCGCGGGCCCAACGGGTGCACGAAAGGCGCACGTCTCTTCACCCCACATGTATTACAGTGAGCGGCTTGAATAAGGAACGCTTATGTTTCAAAAGGAGCTCGGTCGTTCCTTAGGCTTGCATGCGTTATTTATCCTTGCCTATGCGCCATTTATTACGTATCGTTCCTTATTCGTTATTCCTTGGCGAGAAGGGGCTTCGTTCCTTATTTATCGTTCCTCAGGTCAGGCCGATGACTGCACCTCCGCAGGGATACCTGGGTTCGCGCTGGGCCCCCCCCCCCCCCGGTTGGCGCCTCCGGCGCCGCTCCCGGCGCCGCTCCCCGCGCGCCGGGAGAGGGGAGTCCAGCGCCGCAGGCCCTGCCCAAGAAATCCGCGCGGAGCTCCCAGAGGGTTTTCTGGGTCTCTGAATAAGCGTGGGGGGGGCCCCCCCGACGGGGGTCGACCTCGCCTGGCCGTCGCGCCGCGGCGGGGGTCGAAGCGCCTTCAACGGCGCGCGGTGGCTGCCCGCGACGGGGGTCGATGTGGGGCTGTCGGGTGGGGTTATCGCCCCCACGACGCTCATAAAGAACCTCGAAGAGCATGTCTCTGCTGGCGGCCTTCTCTTTCGTTCCTCCTCTCTGCTCCCTGGCGCTGTCCGTACCGTGTGGGCCTCCCAGAGAGGCTCGCTCCTCGTCGCCATGGCTGGATCCGCCCCAGCGAGCGGGTCAGGATGGACCCCCGGGAGGGGTCTCGGGTCCGCGGCTCTTGGCGGGAACCCCCAAACGGGGTGGGGACCACACCGTGAGGTGAGCCGGTGGGGCTTCGGGACCACCGCACGGTTTTGGGACCCGAGCCCCTCTCCGAGGATGCCTTTGCCGACAGGGGCCTCCGGGGTCCCAAGACCGTGCTGCTCGGGTATGGCCAGGACCCCGGGTAAGGGGACACGGTCAGTGGTAGGGCCCCATGCAGAGCCTGTGAATCGGCCAGGATCACTAAACCAGGTTTGCCATAGCTTGTGTTTGTTCGGCTGACGGCAGTTCCGGCCAGTGGAACTGGGACGGGGGGGCGCCCCCAGTACAGATCACCCCAGACCCCCGACGTAATGATTTTTTCATTACGTCGACCCCCAGAGGTCCCGACCCTTTCCCCATGACCGGCTTTACATCCTGAGTCGTTTTTTGACGCTCCCGAGGCCCGGTGAGGGCCCGCGGAGGCCGAAAGTCAGGAAAAACCTCCCGTCATGATTTTTTCATTGCTCGAGGGGGTCTGGGACTGAACCAGGTTCCACGAAACCCAGCTCTACCAGTACGCCCGAGCTGCGACGGACCGCGTGCGGTGAGGTCCCCTGGGGCTCCGAGGTCGCTGCACGGCCCGTCGCCGCCCCGCCTCGGAGGACTCCGGCTTCCTTGGCGGCCCCGGGCCGGGCGGGGGGCCCACCGCCGTCTCTCGGCAGATCTGCCTTCAAAAAACCGTTCTTACAGAGTAGACCAATTTTTTGAAGGCAGATCTGCCTTCAAAAAACCGTTCTCACAGAGTAGACCAGTCTCTCCTCGCCGCGGTGGGTGCTGCTCTCTCCCCTCGGGGCGTCCGCCCCCGCGGCGCCGGGGGAGCGGCGCCCCCCCCCCCCCCCCCCCGCGGGCCCGAGAGGACGCGTGGAGAGGGAGCGGGCCGCGAACGAGGTCGCCAGGGAGAACGTCTCGAGGTCTCGCGCCTCGACATCTTTCCCCCCCCTCCTCCTTCTCCTCCTCCTCCTCCTCCGCCTCCTCCTCCTCCTCCTCCGCCTCCTCCTCCTCCTCCTCCTCCTCCTCCCCCTCCTCCCGTCCTCTTTCTTCGCAGTCCTCGTCCGGGCCATCGTCTCGTCCTCCGCCTCGTGCGTCCCCTCTCTCCCTCGTGCCGCACGCGTCGTCCATCAAACGGCTGCGCGTGCACTTGTGCATGAGGAGCTGCTCTTGGAGATTCCCGAGCCCCATCCCTCGTCCTCTTCCCGAGAGCTTCCCTCATCCATTGTCCATCCTCCTGCCCTTTCTCGTCATCACCATTCTCATCCTCCAACTGCTGTCACTCCGCTTTCTCTACCCTTGAACCCCCGACAACCTTCCTCCTCCCCCCTCTCCTCTCCACACCCGCCTACCTTATCCTGCATCCCTTCTCCTTCTTCCTCCTCCTTCCTCCTTTCTCCCTCTCCTTCCTGTCTGCCTCTCTCCTCCCTCCTCCCCGTCTTCCTTTCCCTTCACCCCGTCAAACACTTGCTGGGCCCATCCCTTCTCTTGGCTCTTGGTCACGACTAAGAGTGCATTATATCCTGGCGGTGATGGAGGGGTGCCGATTGACCAGCACATCCATTGATGGAGCCCGCCTCGGTGGCCAGATCGAGAGTGAGTATCAGAGCCTGTTCGGTTCGCTCGCCACAGCACAGCGACGAGTCTGTTAGCAGGCACGAGGGCCGAGAACAATCAAGGTCTCGGAGGGACGCCCTTCTGTTGTTCGCCTTGGGGCCCCCCATCATGGAGAGCATCGTCTTCGCATTCGGGATCTCAGGTCTGGGCGCGTCGGTCTGGTACGCCTGCGAAGAGAGGAGGCCCTGTCCCTGATGTGCCTGGCCCTCCGAACTGGCAGCAGTCAACCCGCACAGGAAGGATCGGCACCCTTCCCAAGGGTACCCTTCCATCCTTGCCTCCTCGGTCCACCCTTGGCCGCGTTCGTTGGCCGCGCCCCGCTCGGAGGCGAATGGTCATTGTTTTTTGGCCTCAGGGCTGGAGAAGGGGGAGGAGGGAGGAGGAGGGAGGGAGGGAGGGAGGAAGGGAGGAGGAGGAGGAGGAGGAGGAGGAGGAGGACGAGGAGGAGGAGGAGGGAGGAATAGGAACCTCGGCTCGGGCGTCCAAGGCCCTCTGCATCTCTCTCGCGCCCCCTCGTGATGCGGGGGTGGGCTGCAGAGCCCCGCACCGAGGAGGACCAGGGGGCCCTCGGTGCTGCTGGCCGCCCCCCCTCGCGACGCGCTTCGTTTCTGGCACCCCCTCGGGGGCTTTTTTCTGAACGCCTCCCTCGCCTCGAAAGAAGTGCGTGCTCGCTGGTACCTCTTCATCCTCGTCGTCGTCGTCGTCCTCCTCCTCCTCCTCCTTCTCCTCCTCCTCCTCGCTGCTCCATCCTCTCTCAGTGCCTTTCATCGCCTCCTCCCTCGACGGAGCAGGGGTCCCGTGCTTCTGACCCCGACGCCCTCTGCGGCCCCGTCTTTTTTTCTTTCCCCCCCCCCTTTGCTGCCACGGGCGCACGGCAGGTCGGCCGCGAGCTCCGTCGGCCTGTCGGAGCCCCGAAGCGTCAGGGGTGGCGCGGGTCGGGGCTGGCTCGGGCTCGTCCTCCGGGAATCCAAGCCCGTGTTGCCCCAGGCCCGAGTTGCCCCCGGATGACTCGGGCGCCCGAGCCTATGAGGGCGCGCGAGCCGAAGCCAGAGCTCGGCGGCGGTCCGCGCTGCCGCCGAGATCGCCAGAGCCGACCTCGAGCGCCGCGAGACCGAGCCTCTGCCTTAACAGATGTTCGTGGGCGCTGGCAGCGCGCCGGGCTATGCAGCACGGGCCCCCCTCTCGCGCGCAGCGTGCTCTCGGGGCGCGCCCGCGCCAGGCTCTCATCATACGTGGCAACGACCTGTGCTGGGCAGACATGGCCAGTTTTTACCACTGGCTTGATGGGCTCTCTACGGATTAGGGGGCCACATGCGAACCCTACCCCTACCCCCCACGATTTCGGGGGGGGAGGGTGGGGTTCACTCCGTTCGGGAGCTCCCGAGCGAAGTGAACCCCACCCTCCCCCTCAGAAATCGTGGGGGGTAGGGGTAGGGTTCGCATGTGGCCCCCTACGGATAACATCCAGAGCCTGACTTCCAAGGTCGACGCAGACCCGCGCACGCGCGTGAGTAAGACGGCTTCTTCAAAAGCATCGACTACGCCGGCATCTCTCGGTCCGGTCTGGCACCAGTTGTCGCATCTCGCTCGACGGGGTCGCCGACCCCGCAGCGGAACGCGCCTCAGATCCGAATCGCGTCGCTGAACACCTCGCCGAACACTGGGGACAGGTTCGCATCGTGGAGAAAGGCTCACCTGAGGCGCGAGAGCAGCTTAGGCCGCGTGTCGTTCCTGCTCCTGGTCGTACTGCTTGGGGAATCTGCCTGGAAGACCCTTGCGAAGCACGCCTCCAAGGTTCGCGATTCTGGAGTGGGCCCCGATGGCGCCCCATTTTCAAGGTGGGCAAATAAAGGCCTGTCGGCCTTAGACTGCCACGCCGCGCCCTGTACCTGTCACTGCCGCGAGGCGACAGTCTCACTGTCGCGTTCAACTTTTGCCAGGCGATCTTCCTGGCCAAGGGGTCGAGGCCGATGATCAGTCCCGCGGCATCTATAGGAAGCCCGAGGCACGCATCTTATTGCTCCCTCCAAATTCGATGACAATTTGATCTCCAGGACTCTGAATTACTCCTCGGAATCGCGTTGCGAAGCGGCCATTGCTCAACGACGTGGCTTCGTGAAGAAGACGAATCTGAACGACAGCCTCCTCACCCTTGAGTATTGGACCCTCCAGTGGTATTACCAAATTGGGCTCCTCTCTACTGGCTTCGCCTTTTTTCGACGTGCGCGCCGCCTTCCCCGGCCTCCTCCACAGCGTGATCTGGTGGGTCTTGGGTGCCGTGAACGTCCCGTCTTCCATCGTCGTCGCCGTTCGCAGGCTGTGCTGTCGTGTGCGCCGCGCTCCTTCTCGCCGTGGCGTCGCAGCGTCGTCTGGCATGACCCTGCCCCTAACCTTTCTTGCGGTAAATTATTGTTGCGGGCGGTTGTGGTGTATAAAAATTGGTCTCGCTTTTTGGGCTCTCAGAGACATCAAGCAGGGCTATCCGCTCTCGGGTTCGCTCTTCTGTGTGGGATTCGTTTTGTTCCTCAGGTGCCCGCAGTGTCGTTTGCCACCGCAGTCAGGCGCCCTTGGAGTATTCACCGGCGACGCAGGCCTGGGCAGTTCCGATGTCTTTGCTAGTTTAGTACTTGCGCTTCCCGCTTGGGAGCTTGCTGCTCGCGATGCAGGACTCCGCGTGGACTCCTGCCAAAACCGTCATTCTGTTGATCCACCCGATGTCGAATGACGAGTTTCGTGAGCGTCTTCAGGGATATGGCATCCAGCTGTGCGAGTTCATTTTCAGGCGTGCCGCCAAACATCTTGGCATCATCGCCGGCCTCGGAGGGGCGACAGAGAGCTGGATCGCACCAGCCGCGAAGCGCATGGAGAGAAGCCGGGGCGTTCAAGGGTTCGGGCTTGGCCTCTTGAGATCTATTGCCAGATGCAACAGGCATGCCATCTCTGCCCCCCCACCCCACGTCTCCCAGTTCTACTTCCCCACGTCTTTTGCCCTGGCCACGGAAGGCAAGTCCTTCCAGATGTTCGCCAGCGGTCCTCGCAATGCAATTCCTTCTCATCCGATTCGTAACCTAACCTCGGCCCCCTGGGCCTCAATATCTGAGTTCGCGACTTTGAGGCAGCCGCTCGCGCAGCAATGTTGGCGCAGTCACGACGTCCCAAAAATTTCGCCATGCAGTCGAACGCTTATCCGCCTGTGCCCAGAGTGGCGAATGCCGGATCGCGCGTGCCTGGGGCCCCTTGGTGGAATACGAGCATTGCCATCTCCATTTGTCGCAACTGTGAGTACATGAATCAGGTTCCGCGGGCCCCTGGATTTGGAGGAAATGCTTCCAGCATAAAGCCCAGTTTACCCTTCTGAACCGTGCCGACTTTCCCCCACATAGCTTCCTGCATGATAGGCCGACGCACTTCCGACCCCGAGCGAGTAGAGCTGATGTAGACCATTGAGAAAGATCGGCAATTCGTGGTGCACCGCAGGCAGGTTCCGAGGGCCCACTGAAGAGTACACCTTGTGTAACCAACCCGCTTGCGACAAACTGATGCGTGTAGCCGAATGTGATGTTGTTACCAGGCCGTTCAGGGCCCATCTTCTCTGGCCGACACGGCCCGAGGTTGCACTCAATGTGGTTTGCATTTACCATCCTGCTCCATTTTCTTCTGGCCAGGCACTGCCCCTTGCAATTTACATCGGCACGTTGCCCAGTTCATATCGTAGTGTCAAGGGCCCAGGAGGAGGCGCCTCAGTTGTCCATCGATGTGCTGCTGCTCGCCTTCGGCAAACCGCCAGGCGCGCCACCGCTCTTGCCTCTCTGCTTCGTGTTCGGCCGAACCCCAGACGTTCCTGGAGCCCGAGCGCTCATCCTCCTCTTGCTCTTCCCTCTCGACACAGCCACCTCTCGACGTGGCCGCGGCGCCCCGCCCTCCGCAGCTCGCGCGACCCCACGCGGGCTGCGCAACGGGATCCTGGGGCCCGCCGCTCTTCGCGCGCAGCGGTGCTCTCCGAGCGGCCGCGAGAGAAGAGGTTACGCGGCGATCTTCGGATTAGGTGAGCAGTCGCGAGGAAGGACGAGGCCGCCACAAAAGAAGAGGGAACAGCCGCGCGGTAATCTGTTCCTTAATACATACATATATATATATATATGTGTGTATATATATGTATATATATATATATACACATATCCCGGGGGGCCAAGGCTCCCTGGCCGGGCCCAAGGACCTCCGCACCGCATGGGAGGACAGGGGCCCCGAGACCGCACTCAGACTCTGTCCTAGCACGGTGCGGCTCGAGAAAATAGCCCAAGAGGGGTGCAACACGCCCAGGATGGCGCAAAGACGGCCTCAGAGGCTCCCGAAGCGCACCCAGAGAGGCCCAAGAATTTTCCCAAGAAAACCCCCGAAGGCGAAAATCGCCATCATCCCATGGAAAACTTACAAGCTTACAATACACTGGTAAACGGCTTGGGCACGCTGCGCGGCAGCCCAAAAGGCTCCCCAAACCGCCCCAGACGCTTCAAAACGCCCCCGAGAGGAGGCCGCCAAGACAGCCCAAGAGGGCACCATAACAGCCCAAGACGCGCCTAAGACGGCCCAGTGGAGACCCAGGACGGCCCCCCGGGCCGCCAGCAGGTCCCTAACAAACCCCAAGACGCCCCCAAGAGCTCCAGAAGAGGCCCCGAGAGGCTTCCGAACAGCTCCCAACACGCCCCAAGAGGCTTCCTTTCTCGTGAGACGGGCGCTTCGTGCCCTCTTCCTCCTCCTCCTCCTTCTCCCCCTCCTCCTCCTCCTCCTCCTCCTCCTTCATCCTCCTCCTCTCCCTCCCCCTCCTCCCTCCTCCTCCTCCTCCTGCTCCTTCTCCTCCTCCTCCTCCTCCTCCTCCTCCTCCTGCTCCTCCTGCTGCTCCTCCTCCTCCTCCTCCTCCTCCTCTCCCTTTTGCTCCTCCTCTCCTCCTCCTCCTCCTCCTCCTCCTCCTCCTGCTCCTCCTCTCCCTCCTCCTGCTCCTCCTCCTCCTCCTCCTCCTCCTCCTCCTCCTCCTCCGTTTCCTCCTCTTCCTCCGCCTCCCGGGTCCTGGGCCCAGTTCCGCGCGGCGCCCGCGCCCGCTCCCGCGCCCGCCCCTGCCCTCCGGGCCCTCCCTGAGCCAGCCGGTGTCGCACCACGGCGGCGACGACGACGACGACGACTGAGACTGAGACTGAGACTGCGGCGACGACGACGAGTGAGACTGCGACGACGACGACGACGAGTGAGACTGCGACGGCGACTGCGACGACGACGACGACGACGACGACGACGACGACGACGACGACGACGACGACGACGACGACGACGACGACGACGACGACGACGACGACTGCGACGACAACGACGACGACGACTGCGAAAGACCTCCAGCGCGATCTCCTTCGGGGAAGGAAGGCAGAGCAGCACGGAGAAGGAGCCGCGCCGGGCCTCTTCGGACTTGCAGCCGTAGAGATTGGCTGTGGTTGCGGAGAGCCCTGGAGAAGCTATGACTAGAACCTACGCGCGCGCGTAGCGCGCGCGCGGGTTTCAGTAATATATATATATATATATATATATATATATATATTATTTATATATATATATAGCTCTATACACATGCCTCTCTCTCTTTTTCTTTTTCTCTTCCTCTCTCTCTTTCTCTTTCACTCTCTCTCTCTCTCTCTCCCGACGCGAATCGCCAACGGGGAGGGGGGGCGAGCGCTCGGCGCGGCGCCGGGCGACCCCGATTCGCCCGACCTGTTGGGGGGCGCCTGAGGGGGATTTGCGAACAAGACGCTGTAGTAAGGGCCGATTTTGGCGCTGACGATTCTCTTCCTCCTCTTCTTCCTTGTCCTCCTCGCCTCTCCCCGTGACGTCTTTTAACTGCGCGAACCGTCGGCGCTTTTTTCGGTTCTTCATCTGAGGGCCCGCGGATATCCGCGTAGGGTCGGCCGCGTTGTAGGCGCGCCTCCTGGCGACGGCAGTTGCGTTTTGCATGTGTGAGGGGCCGAATTTCCACCTCCGCTACCAAAGGTTGGACGGGGGGGTGATGATGACGATGATGATGTTGACGATGATGATGATGATGATGACGTGAATGATGATGACGTCGATGATGGAGAGGGGGAGGAGGAGGAGGACGACGACGAGGAGGAGGAAAATGAGGTGGGGCTGGAGGACGAGGGGGGGGGATGGGGGGGGGAATGGGACGAAGGGGGGAAAGAAAATGATCAGGAAAACCTCCGTGTCCTCCTTTCTCCTCCGTCCTACCTACGGTAGTGGTGGTAGGAAAGTGGCCCACCAGTTAAGGCTGCTCCTCGGGTCCAGGTCGGGGGGCCTGCTTGTGGCCGAGGATCTTGAGCGTGGAGATGAACGCACCGTGCGGGCCCCCCCCATCGTTGCCTCAGGCTGTCGCGCCTCCTGCCCCGGTTTCTCCTGCTCTTGCTGCACCTCCTCCTCGCCCCCCGCTCATCTCCCTCCCCGTCCTGTCCTCCCCCCCGCCGTCTGCAGGCGTTCGCCCGCCATCCAAGGCGTGCTAAGATTACGACGCGCTGCGCCTTCAGGGGTGGGTTTCGTCCTGTCGTCCCTTTTGACGTCGATCGGACCTGAAGAGCAAGCTTGTGGCGTCAGTTGTGGAAAAAAAACAGCGGCAGGCCTGTGCCCTGCAACGGTGCGGAAGAAGGGGAAGCTGTCCTCCCTTCCCCTCTCCGCTTCCTCCGTCTCATTCCTCGTCCCTCCGTGGGGCGGCCCCCTGGAGGCTGAAGGCCCGCCTGGCCGAGCTCCAGGTGGCCGCCTCCAGCTCCTCCTCGCTGATGCAGAAGGCCTCGAGGATGAGCGCTGCAGGCCAGCCTGGTGGTGAAAGGGGTGCGAGGGGACCCGGGGGCACCGTGATCAGTCTTGTCAGCGTCACCGCCAATACCTTGCATCAGCATCGTCATCGTCATACCCATATACCCATACTTCTCAGTATCATCATCATCATCATCACCACCACCACCATCATCATCAGCAGCATCATTATCATCACCACTATCAGCATCATCATCAGCATCAGCGTCAGCGTCATCATCACTACCACCATAGCATCAGTAGCAACAGCAGCAGTTTCAGCAGCATCAACGGCAACATTACCATCTAGTAGCATTAGCAGCATCATCACAACCACCATCATCCTCGTCATCATCGTGGTCATCGCCATACGCAGCAGCACCATTAACGTCACAGCCAGCAATATCAACAGCCGCGTACTCGTCAACACCATCACCCTTGTTATCACCATCATCAGCAGCAACATCATCTTCACCATCAGCATCTCCAGTACCATGATCATCAGCATCATCATTATCAGCGGCATCATCATCAGCAGCATCATCATCATTTGCATGATCACCCTCCTCATCAGCATCACCATTTTGGCTGCCGCCTCCATCGGCAACTAAATCATCGCCAGCATAATCATCGCACGCACCGTTGTCATCATCACCCGCGTTGCCATCATTCTGATCACCATCATCGTCTTCATTAGTCGGAACCTTTTTGCCAACCGAGGATGGGCCCCAGATCTGCCGCATGCGCCTCCCTCGAGTAATGGAGGCAGACATCCCGGGGCCAGCAGGTTCAGAGGACCGTACGGCATTTTCGGTTATCACCGAGGAAGGTTGGAGGCCGTCTCATGGTCTGCAGAACGGCGCAGGCCATTAGATTTTTGCAGAAAATTCGCGGTTGTTCCCTGAGGGGGGGGGCATTTGGTGCCCCCCGGCTGCGGACCGTGCCGATGATACATCCACACCGATCCCGCCCAGGCCCATGTCGGGTCAGGGTCGGTGGATGCGCCTTCCTGGCTTCGGAAGGAAGGCACATATTATCCAGGGATCCGCCTCCCCCAGTGCTAATGGGGTCGCCCCTCCACCCCCCGCTGGATGGGTACTCCCGTGAGCCTTGCGAAGGCCTCGCGAATGGGATCGCCCCTCCTTCCCTGCGGTCGTGGCCCTGTGGGCGTGGCGTAGTGGTAGGTGCTTATGTCCCTCCACCCCCCCGTGGGTGTGGAGTGGTTCGTCGTCGCCGTCGTCGTGGTCGCTGTCGTCGTCTTCCGTCGGCATATGCGTCTGCGTCTGCGACGAAGTCTGCGTCTGCGTCTTCGTCGTCGTCCTCGTCGTCGTTATCGTCGCCCCCCCCATCCCATCCAGGGGGAGGGCCTGTGGAACCCCTGGGACCCATCCCATCTGGAGGGGGTAGGGGAAATATGCCTCTACTCAACGATGTGTTTGCCTTGCGTTCTTTAAAACATCAAGTGCGTAAAGAATTCGCTGCGTGGAAGGTGGCCCCCCCCTCGGGGCCGTGGACACCTGGCCACGCGCAGAAGGGGGTAGGGGAAGGGGGGAAGGCTTCTTAGAAGCACCCCTGCTTCTTAGAAGGCGCGGGGCCTTCTTTGTAGATGCAAGGCCGGCGCCTTCTAAGAAGCAGCCTCCTTCTAAGAAGGCTTCCCCCCTGCCCCTACCCCCTTGTGCGCGCCGCCAAGACACGTGAAACGACGTGCCCAGCACGCGCGCGCCAGGCGCATGTTGGGCACCCCCTCCGCGCACAGGTTGTCACGCGTAGAGAACCCGACTGCCAGAAGCTGGGGCCCCCCCCTGGAGGTTCCGCTGCGGCGAGAGACGTTTGAAGCACTACGATTTCAACGAGACGACGTGGCTATATCATGAAAAAACGGATGAGTAGGGACTGTCTGGGAATCAGTTCTTGAAGCATGCATTGTCCTGAGTAGACCCCCGACGCGCGCAGCTTCTCATGCGAGGCTATGGCCTCACCCGCCTCTTCCTTGAGGGGCCCGGGCGCATGCCCGCACCGGCGTTCCGTTCCGTGCCGAACGACTGCGCGCCCGGACGCACGATCGAGAGCCCCCCCCTTTCCGCGCACATCATGCTGCGCGGCACCTTCCGGCGCGCGTCGCTCGACACGCCATTCTGGTGCAGGGCCCCCGGCCGGCCAGCACGAGGAGAGAACCCTGGGCCGGAGCCGCTGCTGGGAAAAAATCGGTCCCTGCGCGTCAGCGCGGCGGCGCGGCAGCGCCAGGAGGGCGGTGGCTGCCGGGCGGCCAGAGCTCGGCAGCAGGGCGGCGTGCCTCTGGCGGCGCGCCTTTGGCGACGTCCCGTTCGCGGCGTGCCTCTCGCGGCGGCATTGGGGAGAGGGCTCTGCGGCATCAGAGGTTTTGCGGCAGTGTGAGCATCGGGTATGGCTTCTGCGGCATCGCCGGGGGATGTTTTTTTTTCTTCACGGTACCATCAGGGAACATTTCAACGGTGTCGTAGTACGTGGTATCATGTTCTGCAGTGTTCTCATCGGGGAGGATCACGCTCTTCTGCGGTCGCATCACCATCTTCTGCAGCATCGTCGCAGAGGATTCGGCCGCGCTCCCTATTGCTTCTGGCGCGGTCGCGGACAGATCAGGTCCGTGTTTCACTCATGCCCTCGCCGTAGTGTCCTTCCCCTCGTCGCGCTGGACTTGACTGACTCAGGATGTCGGGGCTTTGTGTCTGCGAGGGCGCCGCACGACGAAGCCCCTCCTCGTCCTCGTCCTCACCCTCCCTTCAGTGTCGGTCATACGGTGGGGGCCCATGCCAAGAGCCACCCTGCTTGCCTCCAGGGTGCCCTGGGTTTCTCGGGTCTCGATGGTTCTGCGATGGAGAGCGCGACGTCCCCACACCAAGAATCAAGGGACGCCCTGGGGTCTCGGGCTTGAGGGTTGGGCCTCTTGGGTTTCAGCTGTTTCGTGGGCTGACCTCCAGTGCAGTTCTTGTTCCCTCGCCGGCTCTCCCGGCCCTGCTTTCGGGAGGCGGCGGAGGACGACGGCGGACGCACGGAGGCAGAGGCACGCCGGGACCCCCCCCTCCCCCCCCCCCCCGCGGCCGAGCACGAGGCGAGGTCGGGGCAGAGCTGGCGCGGGCGGCCGTGGTGGCCGCCGCCCGGAAGGACAAGGCCACGGCCGAGCTGAAGGCGCCGCGGCCGCGTCCCTGGCGTGGAAGTCGGGCACGTCCCGCTGCAGGAGGAATACTCGACAACAGTCCGGGGGCGATGTGTTCGATCATGCGTTGGCTCTGTCGGAGTATTGCTTTGCTATTGGGTATATGTGTGGGGCCAAAGTCCGCCGGTAGGAGGGCATGCCCGACCTAAGAAACCCTGCCGGGGTCCGGCGGGGGCTGCGGGCCGCGGACATCCCCAGGGCGGTGGGGGGCACCTCGCAGATATCCATCGGTGGGGCATCGCCGATCCCCGCTCGGCGCCTCTCCACAGGAGCTGGGCCCCATGCCATCACCGCCTCTCGTCGCCTCTCCCTCTCCTCCCCTCCTGTGCTCCTCCCCCCTTCTCCTCTCAGCGCCACGTCCAGTCTGCGCGGCACGCGCGCTCGGTCAGCTGCGTTCTGCCCCCCCGCTACCTCCCCTCTTTGCCAGTGCGTTCTGGATCAGGAACTTTGTGCGATTTGCTTGGATCTGCGTTTTGAGACCCCCAGCGGCGCTTCCTGCGCCGCCCATGGCGCTCGCGCTCCGCGCGCCGGGGGGGAGAGTGCCCAGCGCCGGCCCGCGAGATCTGCGCGGGCTTTCGGGAGCTGTTGTCTCGCATGTTTGATTGAACTTCAGACGACACAACCCCACCTACGGCCCTCCATGTTGCGCTACGGCCCATCGGGGGCCGTAGCGTATACCACGCAACAGCCCACGCCAGATGTGTCGGTATGCGCTAAGCCCCGTGGGGCCGTTCCTCGTCCATGGTGTTATTTCCACCTCTCACTCTTGCACTTGCTCAAGCGAGTCTGTTTTTTTCACTGTCTTGTTGGTCAGCTGAGTCCTGCTGCAAAGACACGAGCCCTCACATGTTTGTCGTCTTCTACCCGTCGGCGGCGATCGATGCGGAGAAGTAAGTGGCGGGCCTCCTCAGAAGGCTCGAAAGTCTCCCGGCATTCTGAGAGATTCTGTTTAGCCTCCCCCGAAGACACAACAAACTTCTCGGAGGGCGCGAGGGCTCCTGAGAAGTCCCGCCGCCTGTGCTCCGGCGCACACACACAGTCACAAGATCTTCACGGTCGCAGCGTGCGCCGCCGCCCGCGGCTCCCCCTTCCCCTCCCCCTCCCCCTCCCCCATCCCCCTCCTCCTCCTCCTCCTCCTCCTCCTGCCCCTCCTCCTCCTCCTCCTCCTCCTCCTCCTCCTCCTCCTCCTCCTCCTCCTCCTCCTCCTCCTCCTCCTCCTCCTCCTCCTCCTCCTCCTCCTCCTCCCCCCTGTTCGTCGCTCCCCTGGATAGCCTGTGCTCCAGCGCACACACGCATGGTGCTTTTTGGGTCATGACTCCGCTCTCTGGGGGCCGTTCGGGACGAACCGGGCACCCCCGGAACGCCCACGGCGAGGCGCAGCCGCTGGAAATGCACCACAGGGTTGGGAAAGCGCTGAGGACCGACCAAGGCTTGGTTGTCCCCAAACGTGGTGGTGACAACACCTGGCGGTGAGTCTCGGGCGATTTGGTGTCACCACCCGGTTTGGGGACTCGTGCGGTTTCCCGAGGATGTCCCGGACACTGGTGGGTCCAGGAGTCACAAAACCCGGTGGTGACCCCGCGTCCCCAAACCCAGCGGTGACCTTTTTGGGGATTCCAGGTCGCCACCTGGTATCTCACCACCCGGTTTGGGGGTTCCCAAAAAGCGTCCGAAGACCTCGAACCTCGAGCCCTAAACTTCCCCCTTCTCGCTTTTCTCCCTCGTTCGCCGCCGATGGAGGTTTCACCCAGGCGCGTCTCGCTGTCCTTTGTCGCCGCCTGCCCCTGGGCGGGACCGCTCCTCAGGAGCCGGCACGCAGGCTGTACGCTGTACGCACCCTGCCGTCGGCTTGCCTTCTGTCTCGTGCTCTGTTCCAGGCCTTCCCATGGGGTGGGCGCGGGGCCCTCCTCCTCCTCCTCCTCCAAGTCCTCTTCCACCCCCTCCTCATCTTCTTCTTCATCATCATTTTCACCATCAGCATCATCATCACCATTATCATCATCATAACCATCATCAGCAGAATCCTCATCATCATATTCACCATCATCATCATCATCATCATCATCATCATCATCATCATCATCATCATCAACATCATCATCATCATCATCAACATCATCATCATCATCACCATCATCAGCATCATCATCATCGTCATCATCATCAACATCAACAGCATCCTCAGCATCATCAGCATCACCATCATCATCACCATCATCATCACCATCATCAGCGTCATCATCATCAGCATCAGCATCATCGGCATCATCATAACCACCACCACCACCATCATCATCATCATCATCATCATCGTCATCATCATCATCATCATCGTCATCATCGTCATCATCATCATCATCATTATCATCATCTTCATCCTCATCATCATCATCATCATCATCATCATCATCGTCATCATCATCAGCACCCCCTTCTCATTCCCTCCTCCTTCCCTTCGTCCTCCTCCTCCTCCTCCGTCGCTTCTTATTAATATCATGAACAACCTGTGCCGCCCCAGCGGCCTCTCTCCGCCCCTCGAGTGGCGGGCCCGCAGCGCTCCGCGGCGGGCACCGGGGTCTGCCCTTGGCCGGCAGAGCGCACGTGTGCGGTCGGTCTTTGCAGCAACCTGAGGTTGCAAGGCCTCCTGCCCTGGCGCGTCGATTCACAAACTGGCCGTTTTGGGTTCGCGAGAGGGCGTCGCGGCCGTCATTTTTTGCGGGTCCAGGTCCGTCGCGTTCGGTCCCAGGCCGTTTTCATGAAAGGGTGGTGTACTCAAAAGGGAGGTTCGTCCGCCGCCGAAGTAAGGACAATCGACTTCCCAAGGGTACCCTCGAGACCACCTCTCTAGGCCTCCCGGATGGGGTCCGAGTAGATGGGGGCGGAGGATCGCGCCCCATCGACGATGCACATCGGCGATGCGGCTCGATGTGGAGCCCGATTTTTTCTACACGCCCACGTCGACGATGCATCGCCGATGTATCGGTGATGCATCGGCGAAGCGGCGCGAACTCGGACCCCATCTATCGGGGGTGGACAGAACCCCCAATAGTGACACGTCGATTAGTGAATTGTCCGTTTTCGGTTCTAGAGAGGGCGCCGCGGCCGTCATTTTCCAGGCTTGCGCCCGCCAGGTTTGGGCCCCAGTTCGTTTTCACTAAACCACGTTTTACTAAAGGGAGGTCTGTCCATCAACGAATCTAGGAGGCCTCGAACCTTGGGTTTATCTCAGGCCGTCTCGAAGGCATGGTGGGCCACCGTGGCGGCCTCGGTGGCTTGCCCGGGCCGTCTTGGAAGCCATCGGATCCTCCTCCTCCTCCTCCTCCTCCTCCTCCTCCTCCTGAGCGCCCAGGAGGCGTCGGATCGCCCAGAGAGGCCTCGGGAGGGGGGTGGGATGCGCGCGGACGTCTGCTGGCAGAGGGGAGCGGCCCGAGAAGAGCACAGAAGCCTCACCAGACAGCCTTCGGCATTCCACCACGCCTCAGTGCTCGTTTTCTGATTCATCGTTTTGCCGATCGGCGTGGGCCCTTGTACCCCCCCCCTCATCCCCCCCCCTACGGAGTGGATCTTGGCTGTTCTTGGCGCCTGTTTCGAGCAGGTGTGGTCTACCCCACCGGGCGCACTGTTGCAAACAGTCGCGCTAAGCAGAGGTCTGGAGCCAGGCAACCGCCCTTCCCCCCCCCCTTCCGCCCAATGTCGAAACGCCGAATAAGAAAACGCTCGCTTGACGTACCACGGGACGCATCGCGCACAGTCAACCTTGATAGTAAGGATGATAATTTTCCCAGTGCACCCTTGCATCCTTGCCTCTTCGGTCATCATCGGTCTATCCTCAGCAACTTTCGATGCCCAGCCCCGCTCGAAGAGCCTCTGTATGGGCGTCCAAGCCCCCTACATCCTTATATTTACCGCTCATCCTTATTATACGGGTTGACGGTATCGAGGAAGCCTCTTTCGTTCGAGCAGGAGGTCGATTACACAATTGATTTTCCCCCCAAATGGTTGACTCTTCAAATCTACGAAACATGCGTAACATACTCGTCGATCTACGAATATGCTGCGCATCTGTCGTAAACTCGACGAGGAAGAAATACGTTGGGGTAAAGCAGTTCTTTGGTCGATCTTCTACTCGATTCGTTCATGTCGCCCCATCACCGACTCGAGGTCCTGGGGCCCCCTTGGGGCCCCCATGGCTGGTTCGGGGGCCCCACATCTTCGCGAAGGCCGGTCTGCAGCTGCGAGCTGCAGGCGGGAGCAAGAGGAGGAGGAGGAGGAGGAGGAGGAGGAGGAGGAGGAGGAGGAGGAGGAGGAGGAGGAGGAGGAGGAGGAGCAGTCGCCACTTCCTCTCGAATGAGGAAGATCTGGGCGACCACGGCGGCCCCCAACGGGCCTTGGATTTCGTCGGGGGCGCGAGGTGCCTGTCGCCGCGGGATGGGAGGCGCCGACCCTGCGCTAGCCCTCTGAGGCTCTCGCGCCGCCCCGCCGCGCCATGGCCCTGGCGAGGCTCGTGGCGGCGTGCGCGGCTGCCGCTGTCTGGATGCTCACGACGGGCCTCTACAACCCGCAGAGCTTGCAGACCTGGCGGGTGGCTCTCGCGCGCCAGGCGCTGCAGAATTTCGACGTGGTGGCGCGGCCTGGCACTCAGCAGCGCCAGAGAGACGCGATTCCCGTCACGGCCACCAGCACGATGAGACACGTGGCTCTCGGCGGGAGCTGGCGCAGTGGACGGCTCACTGACAAGAGTTGCGGTATCACGATCATGATTGGTAGGAGCGTCAGCAACCATGTCCGCCAGGTACTCAGCTCGCCGCCGAAGATTGGCATCACTGAGCGGGCGGGAGGTCTCAAGCTGGCGATGGCGCGGACCCCGATGCTGGGCGTCGGGGTCTACCTCACGCCGTATGGCACCCAGGAGGAGCGTACGGGGGCCATGCAGCGCATCTCAGATTGGATCAACGACGAGGAGGCGGAGGCGGGCAACAAGGACCTGGAGGTGATCGCTGGGGACAAGCAGCTGGATTTCAATGACATAGACGAGGTGGCTGGACGTCATGGACGGCATAGGCGATCAAGACAAATGCGATGGTGGGCAGCTATATACTACCTTACCGCGGCCAACACGCACTTCCTTCCGCTCGACAGCTACTACGGGTCGGAGCCGACCAGCTGGAGAGATCATGTGGTTGTTCCGTCCACGGCTATGGGGGTAGTGCCGAAGATCAGGATGCACCACTACCTGAGGCGCACGCTCTTATCATTCCCGACGGCTGAGCTTCGCGATCGGTACCTGACTGAGGCCCACATCACTTACGAGCTGAGTTACTTGCCGCTGCGGGGCGCCATGGCAAGGGCGGATCGGGACTCCCTCCTGATGCGCTTGACGAAGGGCGAGCGGAGGCACGAGCTAGGCGAGAAGGTTGAGAACGATCTGAGCGCCGCTGATGCCGAGGGGAACCGCTCCGACTCCTACCCCACCCGCGAGACCAAATACCATCTCTTCATGAAGGCGACTCGCGACACCAAGATCTTGTTCTTCCCACCCACGAGGACGCTGGACAAAGAGTACGAGCATTTGGTGGAAGAGAGGGTTCAGGCTCTGCGAGCTCTGGCGCACGTGGCACATGAACTTGCAGAGATGCAGGCTCGACGGGATGACGCAGGCTACCACTACCTCGAGCGCATCGAGAGGGGTGCAGAAGCGCGGCTGCGGCGTCTCACATGCGAGTGCAAGGCGCGCTGCAAGGCCCATCAGGGCCACACTTACTACGAGAGGATCGAAGAGCTGAGGGACGAGGCCAACTGCATGCTGGGCGCTGAGGAGTGGAAGCAGGAGATGGCCATGGAAGGAGTTGGGGGCGGCATGCGCGTGCTGACGACCTACTGGGACCAGGAGGGCGGCATGAAGAAGAAGAAGCTCGCGACCGATTGTGGCACGGGTCTCGCCGCCGCCAGCTTCGGCGGGGTCTCCGACGCGATGGTCACCAGGCTGCAGGGGGTGCTGAACACGTTGCAGGGGCAGCGCAGCCTGGAGTGGGCAGCCCTCGACTTCTGCCTGGAGCCAGTGAACAGCGTCACGGTGGATGCGGCGGAGACGAGCGGTAAGGAGTACAACGATGCGGTGGAGTCCAAGACGCTCACTCAGCAGGAGCTCGGCAGCCCGCGCGAGCAGATCGAGAAGAGAGTGATCAACAAGCTGGCCAACGCAGACATGAGCAAAGGGCAGCAGGTCAGGCTGGCGCAGGGCGTGCGGTCACTCATGAACACGGCGCTGGAGGAGAGCCCAGCGATCAAGGGCGAGATCTTTAAGGGGCGCAAGTCCAAGCGCGCGAGGTTCGACGAGCAGGAGCAGATGACGATGGCCATCAGCCCGCACGTGCAGCTACCGCCCAAGTGGCTGGGCAAGCACGGCGAGGGAAAGAAGAAGGCGAACGAGGAGGCGTTCAGGGAGAGCGACGTGGAGGGGACGCGGCGCCTGGCCGACATGCCGCTGGCGTCGACTCTCGTCAGGGACGTGCGGACGCTGCTCCTTGCCATGCTGGAGGCCGAGGGGGCGGTGCGTGTCGACGGGCAGGTCCAGGCTCGAGCGCGATCTGCAGAAGGATATGGGCCAGAGCATGAAGCCGAGCTGAAGGCCCGTCGACAGCAGGCGGCTAGTGAGACCGCGATGGTCGCTGCGACTGGCAGCGAGCGTGAAAGTGAACTTCTGAGGGCCCTGGAGAGCAGGGTTTGCCCGACTGGGGTCGCTCCGAAGGAGAGCCCGCAGTCGGACGTGATGCACTGCGGGTCCCCCACACCCCCAGGCTGTTCGGCGGGTTCTGGCCCTGGCGGCTCCGTCTAACAGCCCGAGGGAGGACGGAATCCGCGGTGCATGGATGCAGTCAGCGTCGGTCGCGCGTCGCGGGCCCCCCTGGCTGCATCGGACCCCGTCGCCGCACCTGCGGAGCGGGGCGCCGCCAGGCCCCCGCGGCCGCGCGCCGACCTCGTTCCCGACGTCACAGGGGCACACAAGTTTGTTTGAGGTTTTTTCGGCCTGGAACTCGGAATTCGGTGTCCAGAGCCTTGAGACCGGTTTTCGTTGCCCCCGATGTGTGTTTAGTTAGTTAGGAGGAGGAGGAACAAGACGAGAACATTTGGTGCAACGAGGTGTCCCTGCCCTCCCTCTTCTCCCTCTTCTCCCTGCCCTCCCCTTCTGTCCTCTCCTCCCCCACTCAGCAGTCCTCGTTTCCCCTCCTCGTTCGAAGCAGAGCAAGCTGCATACACATGCACTTGCGGAGGTCCGCGCGGATTCGAGAATCGGCGGTGGACCCCCGCCCGTGCCGGCGAAGCGCGCTAGGGGCGGCGTTGGGGGCGCCGCCGTGGAGGTCAGCACGAGAAAGCTTCTCAGGCTTCCGGCATGTAGATGCCGACTGCGGCTCAGGGCGCCAGAGACGGGGGCACAGCAAACGGGGGCACGGACACTGAGCGGGGGCATCTGAAAAAGCCTAAGCCCCCGTTTAGCTAAACCCCCGTTCAGGAAGCCCCGAGCGGCTGGGGCGTCTCGCACTGGGGGGCGATAAGGGGGGGGGGGGGCAGCGAGTGCGGTTTGGGTGCCGGCAGTGGGGGGGGCGATGATTTTTGGGGGGGGCAGCAAAGGCTGCAGCAGGCGGGGCCCTTGGAGGGCCCCGGAAGAAGGGGCCCTCCCGGGCCCAAGAAGGCCCCCGGAGAGGGCCCGGGAAGTGCGCCCTCCCCGCCGACGGCCCTGCCCTGCCCCTCGCTCCTCGCTTGGCATCGCTTCGACGTGTGCATTTTTCCTTCGGCGAGGACCATCGAGGAGCATCCTTGATCATTTGGCGAAAAAGCCTCGCACGAAACCGAAAAAAAAAAACAGGGAATGGACGTCCGACCGATGGCCAGCTCGCCCCCCCTCCCTTGCTGCACCCACGTCGTCCTTCCGCGGCGCCCCGGCGCCCCCCCATGCGGCGCCCCCGCGGCGTCGGGACGCAGGCCGCACGTCCGCACGGCCGCGTCTCTCCCACTGATGGCACCCCCCCCTCCTCCGAGGAGCCGAGGGTGCCGGGAGGAGGAGGAGGAGGAGAGGAGGAGGATGAGGAGGAGGAGGCTTTACCGCTACTTCCCAGGCATCTCCCGGGGCGCGTTCCGACCAGGACTCGGGGGCGAAGCAGGCGGTGGCGACGGGGGCCGCCCAGGAGGGCCACAGCGGAGTACCTGGCCCTCCGCCCCCCTTGCAGCGACGCCCCAAACGGCTCCCTCCTCCTACAGTCGGGGCCCTGAAGAAGGAACCCTTTTTCGTTGGGGAGGGGCCCCGCGCTCCTTAAGTGTTTCGCAGCTTGCCTCAGGTTTTCCTTATGTTTTCGATCGGAAACCGAAGTTCGACTTATGGAAAATAAAAGGGGCCTCGTTCCTTCTTTTGGGCTCCTCAGGCTAAAGGCCCCGACTGTATCAGCCCTCGCCCTCGCCCCCGCCCGCCCTCGCCCCCCCTCCCCCCGCCTCTCGGGCCCTCCACCCCCCCCACCCCCCCGTGCCCGCCCCGCCCCCCCCCCTCCCAGGTGGCCGTGAGCATGTCGCGGGCCGTCCGCAAGTCCGCGGCGCAGTCCCACCGGCAAGGCCGCCGGCCGCGGGAGAGAGGAGCGGCTCGGGGGCCGGCGCTCCTCGCGGGCGCCTCCGTCGGTGCCCGGAGGCCTCCCTCGGCGCGGAGGGGCCCCCCTCCGGCAGCGGGCGCCTCGCCGAGGGCGTTTTTCCCTGGGGCGCGGCCGCCAGAGGCCGCTGAGCGGAGGGCCCGAGCAACATTTTTGACTTTCGTCGTGGTTCGTGGCTCGTGGTGGTTCGTCCCCCTCGCCTCCTCCCCTGAGCCTGAGCCCCAGCTCCCCTGCACCTCCCCTTCGGAGGCTTGCTCCGCCCAGGCTTCCCAGGACAGCCCCCCTGGGCCGCGGGCATCCTTATTTTCGTCGTGGTTCGTGGTTCGTCGTGGTTCGTCCCCCTCGGCCCCTCCCCTGAGCCTGAGCCCCAGCTCCCCTGGGCCACCCACCCTTCGGAGGCTTGCTCCGTCCAGGCTGCCCAGGACAGCCCCCCTGGGCCGCGGAACCCTTTATTTTCGTCGTGGTTCGTGGTTCGTGGTGGTTCGTCCCCCTCGCCCCCCCCCCCCCCCCCGAGCCTGAGCCCCAGCTCCCCTGAGCCACACACCCTTGGGAGCCTTCCTCCGTCCAGGCTTCCCAGTCCTTCGCAGCTCCTTTGTGCAAGAGCCAGGGCACGCGTGCCACTTGTTTTGCGGGTCGACTGGTGGCCAGGAGGGCCTACCAGACCAGCCCAGGGCCCAGGATGGGCCTTCCGTGCCAGAGCTGGTGGCGGCGTACTGTTTGGCAGGGCTGGGCCTAAACGCTGCTTTGCTGGACTTCGGCTGTGCTTTGTGTTTCGTTTTGGCAGGGAGGTACAGGAGAACAGATAAGGCAAAACGAAGCACACAACGAACACAACACGAAAGACAACGTTTAGGTCCAGCCCTGCTGCGTGCAGCTGTCCTCCCCCCCCCCCGGCGCAGGCAGGGAGAACGCGCAGCGGTCGACGAGCGCCTCCTCGAGCAGCGCCCAGGCGTCGATCGAGGCCGATGCGGGGCGGGCGGCGGCGGCGGCTGCTGGTGCCCTTCCCCCTCCTCCTCCATCCTCTTCCTCCATTTATCCTCCTGGTCCTCCTCCTCCTCCTCCTCTTCCTCCTCCTCCTCCTCCTCCTCCCCCCCACCTCCTCCTCCTCCTCATTCTCCTCCTCCTCCTCCTCCTCCTCCTCCTCCTCCTCCTCCTCCTCCTCCTCCTCCTCCTCCTCCTACGCAGAGCCACTTAAGATTCGCATGCAGCCATCGCTGCTTCGTGATACGGCCGGCCCAAAGCGTCTCTGTCCCTCGACTGTCCTCCTCCTCTGTCCTCCTGGCGCCCCCCCGCGCCCAGGCTGCCTGCCGGCCAGGCGTTGCCGCCTGTGCCCGCTGCCGCTGTCGGGGCGGAGGATGTCTTCTTCTCTTGGTCGTGGCCGCCTGCGTTCGCCTTCTTCTCTTTCGGTGCCTGTCGCTCCTTCTTCTCCTCGCTCCTTGGCTGCAGAGGCTCTGAAGAGGCTTCACCCCTCACGAGCTGTGCAGAGAGTGGCATGACATACCGTCGGGACCCTGAAGAGGGAACCCTTTTCGTTGGGGAGGAGCTCCGTGCTCCCTGATTGCTCCACTGTTTGCCGTTGGTTTTGCTTCGGCTTTCGATGGGAAATCGAAGTCCAACTCGTGGATCTGAGGGGCCTCGTTCCTTATTTAGGGTTCCTTGGGTCAGCGCTCCGACTGCATTGCCCCTTGGACGCACAGCCTATTCAGGAGGCTTGCGCCATTCCGCCGACCAGCCGACGTGAGGGATGGCCTCGTACGATCTCGGAGGCTGCTCGGCAGCGAGCCGGGGGGCGGGCCGCCTCGGGAGGCTCGGAAGGCTTCGGGCCTTCTGAGAAGTCCGCCGAGCCTCCTATCATACAGTCGGGGCGCTGAAGAAGGAACCCTTCTCGTTGGGGAGGGTCGGGCCGGACGAAAGGGGGGGATTGGGAAAGGGGGGGTTACGAAATTTGCTGCATGCAGCTGGTTTCGGCCTCACCGAGGGGCCCATTCCTCGATACATGGCCGCCTCCGGCGCCGGGAGGCGCCGGGGAAAATCAGCTACGTGAGCTGATTCTCAAACCCCCCCTTTGCTATCCCCCCCTTTCGCCCGACCCGAGAGGGGCTCCGTGTTCCTTCATTGTTTCACAGTTTGCCCCAGGTTTTCTTCAGATTTTCGATGGGGGATCAAAGTTTAACGTATGGGAAAAAGGGGCCTCGTTCCTTATTTAGGGTTCCTTGGGTCAACGCCCCGACTGTATGCCGGGGTACCAGGGGCCCCGGCCCCTGGCCGGCACACCCTCCCAGATTCCCCCCCGATTAAAACACTCAATCTGGGGGGCTCCCCGTGCCTCCCCCAAGCCGCCCAAAGCATCTTCCGGGGAACACACAGATAGAGCGACGAGAGCGGCGCAACTCGGGGGCGGAAAAGAGGGGGGTGATGACTAGGGGGGGGGGATATCACGTCGGGGGCCATGATATTTTCCCAGATTTCATGGCGCCTCTTCTTACTTCATTACGTCCCTGGCACCCCCGCTGGGCCGCGCACATGCCGCCGGTCATGATTTGCACCCCCCCCTCGTGGACACCCCCTTCTTGGCCGCTCCCGAGCGACAGGGCCCAAGACGGCCCGAGATGGCCTCAAGATGGCCGAAGAGTTTCCAAGAGGCCCCGAAGACGCTCCAAGAAAGCTCCCAGATGCTCCCCAAGAGCGCCTCGGATTGCCCAATTTGCCCCATGCATGTCGGAAGACGTCTGTTTTCAGCGTTTTCGCTTCCTCGGTCTCACTGGCATCCAGGACGGCCCAGGAGGCTTCAAATATCGCCCCAAGATGGCCAAAAAGGCCCCCAAGAGAGCCCCAAGACGGCCCCAGAAAGCCCCAAGAAGGTCCAAGAGGCGCTTAAGACGGCCCCAGATGGCCCCAAGAGGGGCCAAAGAGGGGGGGTCCCAAGTAACATTTCCAGCCTTTTGCCCCGAATGGAGCCCCCAGACCGCCAACAGGTCCCCAAGAGAACCAAAAGAGGACCCTAGAGCCCCCCAAACAGACCCCAAGAGGCCCCGAGAGGCTTCAAAATTGTTCCAAGAGGCACCCAGGAACCATGCCAAGAGACCCCAACAGGCACCCAACCCACAAATAAAAAGGCTCCGAGGAAACATCCGGAGAAACCACGAGGAGCATCCTGGACCATCGAGGAAACAAAAAACACGCACGAAACGAAAAAATGCACGGGAAATGGACGTCCGAGCGACGGCACGTTTCACAGTCTGGCGAGTTCCCCACCAGCCGATGGCGCCAGGGGCGAGCACCCCCGGAGTCGCCTGGCTCAGTAGTGTGATCCCGCCCCCCCCCAGGGGCCGGCCGGCCCTGGGGGGGGGGTCATGTCAACGTCGGATGACGTTCCTGTTCTCAGGGCTTCAAGATCGCAGGAGGAGTAGGAAGGGGAGGAAGAGGAGGGGAAGGAAAAGGAGGAGGAGGGACGAGCTGAACGAGAGGAAAAGGAGGAAAGGAAGAGGAAAAGGAAGGGGAGGATAGAGCCACAGAGGCAGTAGAACGAACGGAGCCGAGAACGTCTCGAGCGTTGCCCGTCGTGCCTGGCCCTTCCCTGGCCCGCTGGCCCCGCGTGTCCCGCTCGCCTCGCCGGGTGGCCCTTGGCTCCTCTCCCGCCCCCTTCCTCATCCCAGTGTCCTCCCCTCCGCTTCCCCCCGTGTCTCCTCCCCCTTGTGTGCTGTGCCTTCCCTCCTCTCTCCCTCTTGGCTTCCGCTCCCCGCCCCCATCGCGCCTCCAGTGGTCGGCCTGGTCTGCCCCTTCCCGTCGTCGTCCCTCCCTCTCTTTCTCCCCCCTTCTCGCTCCTCGGCTCCTCGCTCTCTGGCCCGTCCCTGTTCCGCCCCTGGCCCGCCTGCGGTCTGCAGGAGAGCTGCGTCGGCAGGCACTGGCACCTTGTTATGTGAAAGATGGCCCAGCGCTGCGCGCTCCAGGGTTGCGAAAGAAAGGAGGATCAGGAGGAAGAGGAGGAGAGGAGGAGGAGCGAGAGGAGGAACATGAACAGGAGGAGGAGGAGGAGGAGGAGCAGGAGGAGGAGCAGGAGGACGGGGAGGAGGAGGAGGAGGAGGAGGAGGAGGAGGAGGAGGAACAGGAGGAACAGGAGGAACAGGAGGAACAGGAGGAACAGGAGGAACAGGAGGAGGAGGAGAAGGAGGAGGAGGAGGAGGAAGAAGAAGATGATGAGGAGGAGGAGGAAGAGGAGCAGGAGGAGGAAAAGGAGGAGGCGGCGGAGGCGGAGGCGGAGGCGGAGGCGGAGGAGGAGGCGGTGGAAGAGGAGGAGGAGGAGGAGGAGGAGGAGGAGGAGGAGGAGGAGAGGGAGGAGGCAGATGGGGGAGGAAGATGGCCCCGCCTCGCCCCTCCCTGCCGAGCCGAGCGGCGCAGGCGGGCAGCGGCAGCGACGGGGGCGAGCTGGAGCACCGCGAAGGCGCGGCTCACATGGGGGGATGGGCATCGCAGGGGGGGATTGTGCTCCTCTTGTTCCTCCTCCTTCCCCTCCTCATCCTCCTCCTCCTACTTTTAGCCTTTCTGCTCTCAGGTTTTGAGAGTTGCGGACGCGTACTTCAGAGAGGCGCCGCGTTCGCGAGCCAAGCTTTCCCCTGTCCACTGCTTTCGCTGTCGTGGATGGGGCCCGATGTGCTTCCAGGGCCGCATCTCCCCCTCTGGGGATGTGGCAAGTGCGGGGCATTTGACAACTGGGCAAGCAGAGTCAAGTGCCGAGGATGTGGAAATTCCTGCCCCCAACGCGTGCTCGTGGCGGCCCAAGCAGCTGCCAACCGCGCCAAGGGAGGTGGAAAGGGGAGCCCAGCTGCTGCCGCTGGAGGGAAGGGGCGTTGGGCCAATGGCCCGCCTGGAGGTCCAGGCGACGCCCAGGCCAAGACCATCCAGGCCATGCAGAAGCAGTTGGACGCCCTGCTCAAAGACAAGGAGAAGGACACCAAGCAGCAGGTTCAGTCCGCCCCTCCAGGCGGTGGCGGCGGCAGTGGCAACGGTGGCCCGTCCTTCAAGGAGGTTATCAACTTCCTGCAGGCAAAGGGCATCCAGGGCGAGCTGGTGGCCTCGGTCACAGCTGCGCAGCAGCGTGAGGTCGCCGAGCACCCACCCTCCGTGGTCACGGCTCGCTGGCGGGTCGAGAACCTGCGAAAGAAGAACGAGAAGTTCGAGCAGCAGCTACGAAAGCTTCAAGAGCGTCGCGCTGCCCTCGATGAGGAAGAGGCAGCCATCAAGGCTTCTGTGGAGTCGATTCGCCGAGACCTGTCACAAGCTGAAGGAGTCTATGCCAAGGTGTCGGCCACGGACCTCGGGGACTTGGTCAAGATCACCGAGGCCGCCTTGGACGAGTCGCTCCACGATGACGCCGAGGTCAGGGCAGCCTTGGCCGTGCTGGACAAGCGCCAGAAGGAAGCGGTGGCCGCTCGTGGCGCTTCTGCTCTGCATCCTGGTGGTCCAGGCCGCAACGCTCCTCCTGGCGGCGATGCAGATCCAGGAGCTCGCAGTGCCGAAGGTGCGCGAGGAGGTGAAGGCATCCCAGCAGCTGATGGAGATGGAGACGACATTGACATGGAGCTGCTGGGCCAAGACGACATCGACATCGAGGCGCGCACAGAAGACCTCAGGAAGGCCGCGGAGGAGCTCAGGCAAGCTTCCCCAGGAGAAGCTCAGGATGCCGCCAAGCGCAAGTACGCACAGGCTGCCGCTGCCTTGGGGATCAAACGTGCGCGGAGACTTTGACGACCTCGAGCGCTTCTGGGACCACAACGTCGTGGACGTGGATTGGTCGGAGGTGATCGGCTTTGCGGTGCCGTCCTTGCTCCCGCGGCCTGTGCAGGCCCTATCGGGGGCATTGGCTGAGCCGATCCGGCGTCGAGGGGGCTTGACCCAGGCCCGTGCCGGAGAAGCTCTCGACCTCCAGGCTTGGCCTGCGCTGGGGCTGCACGTGGCTCGGCCACGACGGGGCTTCGGCCCGAAGGGCAGGGGGGCAGGGGATTCAGCCCCCGATCGTCGAACCCCCCTGCCCGCATGCACGGGGAGTTCGAGTGCCTGCAGCGGCCCTTCGGCGTCATCGCTATTGCAGGTTCCTGTGGTGGCTCCCCAACTGGCCCGCTCCTCGGGGTTGGGGACACGGACAGCTCAGAGGGCGTCGACATCTTCGGCAGCGGGGTCGGCTTCTTCGGCGGCGACGGCTGGTTCTTCGCGTGGCGTTAGGACGCAACAGTCGTCGCCGCCTGCCCTTCCCACCCCCAGGGCACCCTTTCCACAGGAGGCGGGGGTCTCAGCGCGTGGGGAGGGGGGGCAGGATGTTTTGCTGGCGCAGCTGCCAGACGCTGAAGCTAGTTTGGCTGGCAGTGTGCGTGGCCACCTTCGTCCCCAAGTTGAGCCAGATGCGGATTCGAAAACACATTGGTTGAAATCCGACGGGAGGGCGGAAGTACCTCCCGCTCGTAATCTTCTTGCGGACGATCGTGACTCTGGTGTAGCGCGGGGGTCTGCAGACTTGTGCATTTTTGGAGCCAACGTCAACAGCTGGTCTACGGCAGACACTGTAGTGAACTGGGTCCGAGATCAAGCTGACGTCGGAGGATCTGGGGCGGCGTCTTGGGGTCTAGTCCAAAGCAAGTTCCAGGTGGTCACGCTCCAGGAGACAAGGTTGAAGTCCCCCGACAAGATCATCTCGGCCCAGAGTTGGGCCTGCAGGAATGGGTACCATGTGTCTCTCGGGAAGGCCCTCAGCACTGGCGACGGGCCCTTGCAAAGCTCTGGAGGAGTCGGTATCTTGGTCGCTGGGGAGATCGCTTCGAGGCCCTTGGATCTTCCAGGTTTGGGCAGGTTCGACGGGAGGATCGTAGGTCGGGTCCTCAATGCGGGGTTCGACCAGGGCCTTGAGATCTACAGTGTCTATCTCGTCAACGACATAGGCGTGACGGGCGAGAATTTAGAGATTTTGGAAGTTCTGGGAGCGCTTCTTTTGTGCAGTAAGCGTCCGTGGGTTGTGCAAGGTGATTGGAATTTCACGCCCGCGGCTCTCCAGCTATCAGTCTGGATACAGCATGTGCACGGTGTGCTAGCCGCTACTGGCCAGGCAACCTGCTCGGCCTGCGCTCCTAGGACTGCCAGGGGAGAAGATATGGAGGAGGAGGAGCTGACGGAGCATGACGGGGGAGGAAGGGAGCTTGACTACTTCGTCGTGTCATCGGCTATCAGTTCGTGCATCAAAGATGTCCAGGCTATCCGAGGAGCGCCGCTTTTTCCCCATTGCCCTGTGCTGCTTCGGTTGGGGAACCTCTGCCAGACGGCGGTGGTCCAGCAGCAGACGCGTTTCAAGCCGTTCAGCACCGCGCTCATGGGGCCGCTGCCGCAGGAAAGGGACATCCAATGGAGCGACCCTCTAAACTCAGATTTGGACACGCTAGCTCGGGAGTGGTTCGGGGAAGCCGAAGCTCGCCTGGTTGAAATTCATGGAATAAGTGATCTGAAAGGGTACGTTGGTCGCTCCGCTGGGCCCCAGTCTCGGAAAGTTCCCTTAGTTGCGCTGCTAGAGCGAGATCACCGTCGGCGGTTTTCGAAGCAGACTGTCTGCTGGATCTCGTTCGAGGCCCTGCTCAAGAAGGCAAAGGCAATCAGTGCTGGGAACCCAGGTGCCAAGGGGAGAGCTCTTTTGGGATCCTGGAAGCTTAAGCTGTTCGACATTTTGGAGGACCTCCAGCTGACGGAAGATGGGCCCACAAAGGCCCAGCTGCACACCATTGTTAGGGCGGCATCGGGAGAAGGTTCCTGGAACGACGACGTCAATGGGGCCATCTGCAAAGAGTGCACTCGTCGCCAGAGGCTGGACGCGGCTTCGCAGCTTGCTAAGTGGAAGGAATGGGCCAAGAGTGCCGTCTCTGGAGGTGGTAAAGCGGCTCATGCCTTCTCCAAGCAACAGGTCTCGAGTGGTTTTTCGCGAGGTATGTCGGATGATCCTCGGCTTCCAGTGGCTGGTCAGGCCGCAGTGCAAGAGCTTGTCGATGCGTGGCATCCGATGTGGTTTCGAGCTGGCCGCGGGCCCGCACCGAGCTCCTGGGAAGTTCCTGCCGACGAGCCTGCCCTTTCCCCGCTCAGACAGGAGGATTTACATCGAGTATGCAAGATGTACGGGCCCGCGGCGGGCCTAGGCTGGGATGGATTTAACCCGGGGTGGGTATTGCAGCTGCCCGAAAGTTACCAGTTTCGGCTTCTGGAGATTTTGACGCTCTTCGAGGTCGACCCTGGGGCCGTCGTGATGTTCCTGACCAATGTGGTTTTCTTGGACAAACCAACGGGAGGGGTCAGGCCGATCGGATTGCTCTGCCTTTTCACGAAGCTCTGGAGCCGTTTGAGGCAGCCGTATTGCCGCTCATGGGAAAAGTCCCACGTGTACGAGTTTTTCTGGGGCTCAGGGCCCGACACAACGTGCGAGAGGGCCGGATGGGTCCACAACTTACTCGGGGCGCATTGTCGTAAAGCAGGTTTCGAATCAGCGTCGGCTCTCTTGGACTTGGCTAAGTTCTATGAGAATGTCAACCACGGGGACCTTCTGGTTGCAGCTAAACGGTTTGGTTTCCCAGTTAGGCTGGTCAAAGCGTACTGTACCATCTATGCAGGCTACCGTGTGCTTCTTTACGGGGGAGCTTCGTCGGCCGTCGTCGAATCGAACGGGGCAATCGTGGCTGGGTGCTCGGGGGCTACGACTTTCGCCAAGATGTTGCTACTAGGACCGCTATTGGAGGCCCGTGAGAGCAGGAACTTGTTGTATGTGCGTAATGTGGTGGACGACATCACTGTTCAGTGTTGCGGGCCCAAGCATCAGGTGGCGGCCCAACTGGCTGGTGGAGTAGAGTCTCTGATCAAGAGTTTCAAGCAGCTGCAGCTCCCTGTGGCGTTTAAGAAGTGTGCCTACCTTTGCTCGAAGGAGGTTGAGGCGCACCTGTCCAAGGCCTGGTCCCTCCCCACCTCTTGCCGCACCGACACGGCGAGGAATCTTGGGACCAACGCTACCTTGGGAGGCCTCCGCAGGATCGGATTCAGAACTCAAGGTTTGCAGGTGCTTCGCGCAGGGCCAGGAGGCTCAAGATACTACAAGGAGCTGGAGCCGACATCGGGATGGTTCACAGGATGGGGCCAGTGGCATCGGCCCTCTGGGGATCCTCGGTCTCTGGGGTGGCCCCCACAAAAATGGCTGGGCTCCGTATCGGTGCTGCTAGTTCCCTAGGCAGGCTCCCTAAAGGTGCTTCGGTTGGGCTCAGGATGTACACGTACGGGCTTGGGGCCAAGGTAGACCCTCTGGTGGTTTACGTGGGGCACGTGCTTTTCATGTGGGCGACTGCTGTTTGGGAAGCTGTCCCTCACGTTCAGGTGTTGGCCAATACCATGAGGGTCTCGATCGCCAAGTTTCAGAATTCAGCTCAGCCCTGGAGGTCAGCGTCTTCCCCCAGCGACGTCGCGCTTTTAACGTTGCGGGGCATAGGCTGGGACTTTGTAGACCAGCACACCATCAAAGATGACTTGAACGTTGTGCATGACTTGTTCAGGCTCTCCCCGATGCAGGTCAGGACTATGATCAGGCAAGGTGCCGTGCGAGCGTCAGATAGACATGCCCTTCTCTTGCAGAATGGCCTTGATGGGCCACCTGTTTACCCTATCTTCTGGGATGGTATTTCCAGGATGTTCAAGGAGAAGTCCGAAACCTGGGGGAAGCACCATCAGAGATGTTTAAGAGGTTTGGTCTCGGGAGTTCACTGGCCCCAAGCCCGACTTCATGCTCACAACCTCCACGATGATGATCTTTGTCAAGTGTGCAAGGGGGCCCCAGGTACTTTGTGGCACCGTCAGTACGAGTGCCCTGCGCATGAAGTCCTGCGGCGAGACCATGCGAGTGCTCACTTGTGTAGGTGTGCGCAGAGAGTGAAGCAGTTCGGGCCGCTCATGGCGGAGAGGTTCGCGAGGTGCATCTTTCCTCACCCTCGCTCGCTCTTCGACGTCGAGGAGCCCACGCAAACGTTCACTGGCACGAGAGGCCCGAGACGGGGCTATTGACGGGGTTGTTATTCCTGGACGGGTCGGCCAAATACATGGGCCTCGATGGGCTCACTCGGGCTGGTTGGAGTATCGTATCGGTCGACAGGTTTGGGGAGTTGCTCTCGGCGGCCTACGGTCCAGTTCCTCTGAGTGCGGCCCCGCAGCAAACTAGTAAAGATGGAGAAGACTATGCTGTATATATGCTTACGCAAGTTGGTCTTCCCCCGTTTCAATGCTATATAGATTGCCAGAGCACTCTGGATTCGCTGTCTCGGGGCCCTGGGTTCGCGGAGGGCCCTGGAGCCCCCCGCGGTCATCTTTGGGGCCCCGTGTGGAGCTCGTTCACTCTCAGCGATTTCGAGTGTTTCAAGACGCTCGGCCACGCCACGGCGGCCGATGTCGAGGCTGGCAGGAGCAGTGTTTGGGAAAGACGGGCCAATGGGCTCGCAGATAAGTTCGCCAAACTAGGAGCCGAGTGTCACGGGGTCAGCGACGAAGAGGCCAGCCTGTACAGAGGCCTCAGGTGCCTCGCCCGCGAGGCCTGCAGGTGGGCTGGATCGGTGGAGGTGCTGATGTCCAACGGGCCCCGTGACTCAACGGGCCTAGTGCCCAGGTCGACAGGCAGCGATGGCCAGTGGCAGCACTCACAAGAGGCTGATGCCCTCGGCCAGGCCCTGGGCGACGATCAAAGGGAGGTGGGAGGTTCTTCGGACTTGGGGGAGGAGTGGCGTTCATTCTCTCGGCAAGTGTTTCGGGCCAACGGCCATGCTTTTTTGGCCAGCCCTGTCTTAGAACCTCCTGGAAACCCCAGGGGTAGGATCCAATTTTGTTGTCGGTGCGGATCGTTTTTCTCTGGGGCTCCCAATGCTGGAGCTAAAGGCCTGTGCAGGCCCAAATTCACGACGGGTGGAATTAATGACCAGCTGAGAAGGATTCGGCAGGGCAAGTTTCCCTCGTACAAGAAGGACCTGAAGAATTTGACTCTGGGGGCTCACGTGAGCCTGAGCCTCGCCGAGCGGAGGGTCTTGGCTCAGTCGCTGGAAGAGGATGGCCAGGCCCCCCAGGGAGTTTCAGGTCCTGCTACTGTTGGCTCCGCGGAGGGCTTCGCCCCGCGAGAGCAGGTTTTGGATTCGTTCGGCCTGCAGAGTCGGATTTACCCTGGGTCAAGGACCTAGGGGCCGCCTCCCTCCGAGCCTCGGACTGCGGTTTCGAGTCAGACTCGGAGGCCTCCGATTTTGGCTGAACGAGGAGGTGATCTGGCTTTAGGCCCGTCCCCAACAACCTCCTCCCCCTCCTCCTCCTCCTCCTCCTCCTCCTCCTCCTCCTCCTCCTCCTCCTCCTCCTCCTCCTCCTCCTCCAGGCTCGTGGAGCTGCAGTCCGAGGTGGAGCTGATGAAGGCCTCGGCCAGCCAGCAGCAGGGGCTCGTCGTCCAGCAGGCGGGGCGCGTTCAGTTTCGATCCGACTGGGGGCATCGATTCCGGCCAGCCCGATCCGATTCGATTCCGATTTTCCAGCGATCCGAATCTAGAGAAACGAACAATGACGTAAATATAGAAATTCGGAGGTCCGCGCGGATTTCTCAGATCGGCGCTGGTGCCCCCTGGCGGCGCCTCCGGCGCCGCCCTTGGCGCGCTCCGCGCGCCAGGGAGCGGGGTCCAGCGCCGATCCGAGAGATCCGCGCGGACCGCCGAGTTTTTTATGTCTATGTGATTGTCCGTTTCCCTAGTAGCGTCCCGATGAGTGCGTGGCGTTGTTGTGCATCCAGGCGCGACCGATCATGCTCGATTCTGGCTCCGTGCCGATGCGGTCCGATCTTCGGGGGCCCCAGAACAGCGGGGTGACGGACTGGTGACCTCGGAGTCCCCAACGTCTTCCCCGCGCTGTCCGTCACCGCCTCGGGACCTCGGGAGCCCAGTCGCCCGCGACGTCCTCGGAGCACGGCCCGAGTCCTGAAGCCGAGCGGTGCCCCCGAGGCCCCCCTGACTCACCACGTGGCGTGGTCACCACACCTTGGCATCGCTCGGACGTGCGCGCGCTGTCTCGGCGGGGGCCCTCGAGGAGCACCCTGTGGACCACCTCGCGCAGCAGACGCGCACCAAGCCGGAGCGTGCACGGGGAACGGACGTCCGAGCGATGGCAAGGCACAGCTTGGGGGCCCCCGAGATCCGCCGCACGACCCGACTGGGCCCGGCTTCCCGGGCCCATGCTGCCGGCCGCTCCTGCCCCCCGACCGCGAGGGTCGGGGGGGGCAAAGATCAGGAGGGGAAGAAACACACAGACACAATTAATCCTCGATTCCACAGAAAATATGGGAAAATATGGGAAGTGGGGGGGAAGACAAAAAACCCCAAAAATATAGGAAAATATGGGGAATATGTTTATTTGTGTCTATTTATTTGTGTGTCCCAGTTCCCCTTCAAAAGAGGGGGGTGAGGACTTGGGGGTGGTGGACATCATGGAGGGGGCCATGATGTTTCCTCAGATTTCATGGCGCCTCTTCTGGTTTCATTACGTCCCTGGCCCCCCCGCTGGGCCGCGCACATGCCGCCGGTCATGATTTGCACCCCCTCCCTCTTGGACACCCCCCTCTTGCCCGCTCCCGAGAGGGCCTCCGGAGCCCCTGACCTCCGTGGGGTGCCGCTCTCTGGGCCTCGTGGGGCCACCACGAGCGAGCCCTGGAAGCGAAGGTCCGCCGGCGTGCCGGTGCGCCCCGATGCAACGCACGACCCCGAGTCCCCACCCCACACACGACCGCGTCGTCGAGAAGTTCGGGGCGGAGGTTTTCCTCCGTTCTCGGCCTCCGGAGGCCCTCGCAGGGCCCCAGGGCCCTCAGGAAACAGCTCGGGATGAGAAGCCGGCCCCGGGGAAAGGGTCGGGATTTCGGGGACGCCGCACGGAAAAATTCAGAACGGTGCGTGTCTGGGACTGACTCACCACACTGGCCCCCCTCCGAATGTGTGGCTTCCGGGCAAAACCCGAGTATGTTCTTTGGGTGGAGGGCAAAAGGTGATATTTGAAGTGTCGTTTCAACTGATCTTCGAGTTTTGAATCTGCTCAAGGTGAATCACGAGACGGATTGGTTTTCGAAGTGCAAAAGCCCATATGGATTTCACCCTGAGCCCTCCACCCTAAGAAAGTGCTCAGGCCTTCTGGAGGGCCTTCTCCTTCTCACTTCCCCACCGGGCGCGCCGCCGAATTTGGTTTTGGGGTCAGAACTCGGGTCTCTGGCGGCCGTTCGGGACGATCTGGGCACCCTGGGAACGCCCTCGGAGAAGCGCAGCTGCTGGCAATCACCCCGAGCAGCGGGTCTCCAGCGGCCTGGGTCTCCAGCGGCCGCTCGGGAGGATGCAGGCACCCCCACCCCCGGAGCGCTCTCGGCGGGGCGCAGCTGCGGGAGCACGTCCCGAGGCAGGGAGAGCCCCAGGGACCCGATGGGCCCGTCTTCCACCACCACAACCACCACCACAAAGTTGGAGGGGCAGGGGGTCCTCCTCCTCCTCCTCCTCCTCCTCCTCCTCCTCCTCCTCCTCCTCCTCCTCCTCCTCCTCCCCCTCCTCCTCCTCCTGCTCCCGCTCCTCCTCCTCCTGCTCCTGCTCCTGCTCCTGCTCCTGCTCCTCCTCCTCCTCCTGCTCCTGCTCCTCCTCCTCCTCTCCTCCTCCTCCTCCTCCTCCTCCTCCTCCACCTCCTCCTCCTCCTCCTCCTCCTCCTCCTCCTCCTGCTCCTGCCCCCCTCCTCCTCCTCTCCTCCTCCTCCTCCTCCTCCTCCTCCTCCTCCCTCCTCCTCCTCCTGCCCCTTCTCCTTCTCCTTCTCCTCCTCCTCCTCCTCCTCCTCCTCCTCCTCCTCCTTTCCCCCATCCAGCTTATCGTGGTGGTGGTAGAAAACAGGCCCATCAGGACCGCTGAAAATGCTGGGGACCGAGGACCTTCGAAACCCCGACCTCCGAGGGGCCGCTCCTTGGCCTCGGGGCCACCAAAAGTGAGCCCTGGGCGACAGTCTTAGGGGAACGAACAATGGCATAAGCAAAGAAAACTCGGAGGTCCGCGCGGACTTCCGATCTTTTATGGCTATGCCATTCTGCGTTCCCCTAGGTCTGCCGATGCCCGAGGGGCAAAATAGCATGAACGTAAACGTTCGGCGCGCCGCGCGGATTGCCTGCATCGGCGCTGGATCACCTGGCGGCGCCTTGGGCGCCGCCCCGGCGGCGCTCCGCGCGCCGGGGAGGGGGGCCCAGCGCAGGATCCGAGGAATCCGCGCGGAGCTTCGAACGTTTGATTGTGTTTGTGCCATGCTTTGTCCCTCGAGATATGCCGATGCGGCCCGATGCGACGCACGAGGAGGAGGAGGAGGAGGAGGAGGAGGACGAGGAGGACGAGGAGGACGAGGAGAAGGGAGAGGAGAAGGAGGAGGAGGAGGGGGAGGAGGAGGAGGAAGGAGGAGAAGGAGGAGGCCCGATGTCCCGGGCCGATGCTGGCCGATCCCGGCAGGCCAGCGAGGTCGCGCAGCTGCGCGCCACGGCTCAGGCGCACGCCACGGAGCTGGAGGACATGCGCACGCACCGCAGCGCCTCCCGGGACTGGGCTCAGCTGGCACAGGCCTCGGGAGGAGCAGGGGGGAGGACGGAGGAGGAGGAGGAGGAGGAGGAGGAGGACGAGGACGAGGACGAGGACGAGGACCGAGGACGGAGGACGGAGGACGGAAGACGGAGGACGGAGGACGGAGGAGGAGGCGGAGGAGGAGGAGGAGGAGGACGGAGGACGGAGGAGGAGGAGGACGGAGGACGGAGGAGGGAGGACAGAGGAGGCAGGAGGGATGGAGATGGGGACGACAAGGGAGCATTGACAGGCCCACCCCAGCCCGGCTTTCCCACTCCTCCCCCCCGGGAGAGGAGGAAGAGAGGACGGAGGGCGTGGCCAGACTTGGGTCGGGCAGGTACTCCTGCAGGCGCATTTTGGTCGAAAAATCGTCATTGGATTATTTTTTGGCATCTTCTGAATATTCCTCCTGTGCAGGGACAGGCCCGACTTAATGCCAGACCCAGCCGACCCTCTGGAGAGGAGGTTTCTCGAGGGGCTTCGGGCGTCGTCGCCGGTTCTCGGAGGCCCCTCAGCCTCGAGGTGCGTTTCCAGCACCCCCACGGCCTCCAGAGCACCCCTCGCGAGGCCCATAGGGTCCCAGGAGCTCCAGGATGGCGCGGAGAGCCTGGGACACCTTTGCCCAGGGACACCTTTGGCAACCTCCGACTCCTTGCTCCCCAGTTCTCCTAAGACGGTGGAGTCTTATTTGAGGCACTGTAGGTTCGGTCGATGCGGCTGCGACCCCGCCGCGGGCGTTCAAGCCTGAACACCGCCAGTGGCCCATCTTCTAAGATGGAGCGATCTGGCGATCGGAGAGCAGCCGATCGTTCAAGATTGAGCGATTCACGCGGTGTCAGCGACCAACGCCGAAGTCGTCGCGACGCGAACTTGCCGTACGACCGAACCGAGGTATACCATCGAGGTCGGCTCGGTGAGGGCATCCTGATGCTTTTCGCGCTTGTCGGATGTTCTCGTGCAACCTGGGGAACGGTGCCCTCGAATGTTCTTCAGTTTGACTGGCGGAGGGTCTCATGTTCTCCCCCGACGTCATGATTTTTCACATCGTCGACCCCCAGAGGTCTGGACCCTTTCCCCGGGACCGGCTTTCCATCCTGGTTCGTTTTTTGACGGTCTCGAGGCCCGGCGAGGGCTCCCCGAGGCCGAAAATAGCGAAAGACTTCCCGTCGTGATATTTGCTCACAGCGCGAGGGGGTATGTGGGAAGGATGTGTGTTTCTGCATTGGGTCCGGCCGAGGTCGGATGCTTCCCTCGGTTCTCGGAGAGGTTTTTTGTTCCAGCCTCGAGGAGTGCGTCTCCGGCGGGCCGCGCCTCGCCGGGAGCGTTCCAACGGGGGGTGCGCACGCCCTTTTCCTCCTCCTCCTCCTCCTCCTCCTCCTCCTCCTCCTCCTCCTCCTCCCTCC
>CAUYUJ010002736.1:295975-300975 GCA_963575745.1 Prorocentrum cordatum
CGCGCGCGCGAACTAGAAATATTGTTAACAAGTTACCGGAGATCTTAGCACGCCTCTGGCCCGTTGGGCCGGCGAATTCACGGCTGGGTCGTACACCGATCGCGTGAAAGGTTGAGTTTCGGAGCAAGGATATGGCGTGGAAGTGCTTGGTGGCCATGGAAGGCAGGAAGCTTTCTAGCGCTCTAGCAGAGCTTTTCCGTGCACGGGACCCGCTCGATAGCGCGAAACCGAAGCCGTGGCACGGCATCGACAAGTACACACAGGAGATCGCGCTCTTCGCGAGGGCAGGCCACGCCCAAGACCCGTTGAAGACGGCTCTCGGGACGCGCAGGCCAGAGATGGACAGAGCCTCCGTCCTGCAGTCGCTGGATGCTCAGAAGGACATGGGCTCGGCTGCTCGCCCGCGGAAGCACTTGCCGCTGGAAGTTCAGCCGAGACAACCGATCCGCATCCTCGCGAGAGCCCACCCGTCGCACTTGCTGCACGTCGCGGAAGTGGGCCGGCCTGGTTCGACAGCACGGGCGTCGGGATCGACCTCTCTGCCAAGCTGGGCGAGATCGACGATTTTCCGAGGCGCTCCTGACTATCCAGAGGCGAACGCGCCCAAACCTGAGACGACCCAGTCATGGTGCACGGGAACTGTCGGGGAGTTCCGCTACGACGCGACGCTAGGGTGCTGGCGCAGCTTGAGCAATATTCATTATGGGACGTTCTGCGCCTCCAAGAATTCACGGGAAAAGACCTGCCGAACCCCGAGATAGCCAGCCATGCATTCCAGGGCTTCCCAGTGGGAGGCGGAATAGGAGACCCTGCATGGTGGCGCACGAGACCGACGGCAAATGTGCGATTCGAGACGCCTGCGTGGCCGTTAGTGCGCACGCGCCGCATGGGGGCAGGCCGCGGAGCGTCTGCGCCCATCTCGACCCCGATTCTCGTAACCGCTCCATCCATCCACGCCCAAGACCTCCAAAACTGCGAACAGCTATTCCAACTTGCCCTGCTCCTGATCTGCGCTTTACCCTCGACGCCAACGTCCATTTCGGCAAGCGAAGACAGCCGTCGCGCGAGTTCGGACCGCGCGAGCTCGGCGCCCACAGCTGGAAGTCATTCTGCCTGCTGGAGTTCCTGACGTCGCGCGACATGGCGGCCGCCGAGGCGCGGGGCCGACCCGTCGCGGGCGCGGCCACATGCTCCTTCGACGGCCGCCACGAGCCCCGCCAGATCGACTTCGCCCCGGTCAGCCCCGGGCTCGCCCCGAGCAGCTACGACGCGCGGGCACGAGAGTCAGCGGCAACGAAGTCGGGCCACTGCCCGATCGCCCTACGTTTCTCCGCTGAGAGGCGCGCTCCGTTGCTCTTCACGCCACCCTGTCCGCATCCCTTCACTTCGAAACCAACTGGGCGGCAGATCGCTGATCGCGCCTTTGGTGCCCAGGTCGAGAATCGATTTGACGTGGAGTCACATGCCCCAGTGCTCGGGTCTGCTTTCGGACGTCCTGCGATGGCCATTTTAAGAAGCGCACGCGGACTCTGTCCACCTATGGCTGGGGTTCCGCTGTTTCCAAAGATCCCCATGGGACTGCCCCGAATTCGAAATCGCCCGGAATCAGATCCGACCCCGTGCTCGAAGCCCGCGGGCCAGCGCGCGCGGGCCCCACCTCCCAGGGCTTCCCCGGGGCCACCCGCCACTCCAACAATGCGGCGGACATGTCGAGCGCCATCGAGGCGGGCTTGCGGCTCCGAGGATCAACCGAGCCCTCAGGGCAAAACTGCACTGAGCTGGGCTCCGCGATCGAGGTCGCATTTGATTCCACACGCGAGATTGACATCCTCGAGAACACGATTTAACCATAGCATAACGCGGCGCTCGCCTCACCGTTGGGATGCGTCTGGAGTTTGGGTTTCCAGCGGTTCCGAGTCGTCTGCACCTGGGCCCAGGGTCACAGCGAAGTTCGGGGAAACGGCGTCGCCGACGCGCTGGCACATGGGGGAGGTCGCGCGAAATCTACCTGCTCGGCGACACGAACTCGAGTCTGACCGCATCCCACGATGCCCTCGTCGAACCGTCAGCTTTCGGACGCCGATAGAGGAGCTCCAGTTCATGTTTAGCCACGGCAGCGAGGCAGGCGCCACGACGCAGGAGCCTTTCCCGTTATTCCGCTGCGCCTGGGCCGATGTTCACGCGTGCCCGCGGGTCTTGTAGATGGCGCCGAGGCGCGCCCCACTCTCACAGGGTTTGCTTCGACGGTTACGGACGCGGCCTATCTCCGCGGCAAGCCGAAGCCCAGGGGGCCGCCCAGGACACCGAAGTACCATGTTCTACAACACCAAGTCCGCGAAGTTTAACGAGCCCGAGATCGCGGACCTGCCCGAGATCGCGCCCTTGGATTGCACCTCACGGGCCCCCCCGCGGAAATTGCAGGCGCAGAAACACGCAGCTAAGTTAAACTACTTTCTCCAAAAGGGCCGGGCGGAGAGGGGCCATGGAGGAGGCGCGGCGAAAGCGTTGAGGCCTAGGGGGGGGGGGGGGGGGGGGGCTGATCACGGACGCGGGCGAGACGACGGAGGAGGCAGCGCGCTGCTACCAAGGGTTTGTCAACGATGGAGCGGGCGACCACTGCCTCCCGAAGTGGGCGCGGCAACAGCGGCCGAGGGAGGCTGCGGCGAACCTCCGCGCCAGTCCAACGCCGCTCTTTCACGCCCCTGCCTGGCCAGGATGAGACACGGCAAGTCCTGCTCTCGCGACGATTGCAGCGCGGGCGAGACGCGTCAGAATCTAAGCAACGAGAGCCTTGGCATGCCGGGTGAACAACGTTTGCTGCGCCTGCGCAACCACCCCGGCGAGAGAAACTACCAGATTTTGGCCCGCCCCCTGGCTTCCCTCGTCGCGAAGTTCTGGGGGCGCGTCGGGCCACGGAAATAAACCGATTGCCATTTTCTCCGGTATGCTGAGGCTGCGCTCGATGTGCGCCGGGGCTCTCATCAATGTCCATGGCTTTGAGCCGTCGCCTGCCCAGTTCGCCTTCCGTCGAGGTTCCCAGGGCCATTTTGCAGCAGCAACAACGAGGTTCGTCGTCGAGGTAGCCAGGGAGCACGAGAAGTTGCTCCATGGGCATTGGAGGTTTCCACAAAGCACGCGATCACGTTCCCCACAGAGTGATCATTCCGAACCGTCGTCGCCGAAGGATCCTGAAAATTCGCGGCGGCGCCTCCGAGACGACCCCCCCTGGGCTTCCTGCGCCTCGGGCCGTGCCTCGGACGCGCTCGCACCTGCTCGGCGACCCCGAGGCCCCTTTTTGTCAGTTCCCTTTTGTGCGCCGACGACACTGCTCGCGAATGCGAAGCTCGCCGTGCATCCGATGGGACGAGGCCATTCACTGCAGGAGGGGGATTCAGAGGTGATGATACAGAACCAGCGGGGGGGGAAGGAGTTCGATATCGATCGCGAGCACCTTCTCCTGTTCGCCGACAACCATTTTACATGCGCCACGCCAGCGGCCATGCTGACGCAGATGATGACAGCGCGGCACGACATAGCGTGTAACAGATATGCTGCAAAGACCAAGCACGAAGAGTGCGACTGGATCTCCACGGCGCCTGGTCGTTGCACGATGGAGGTGGAACTCACAGAAGGATTGATCGGCAGGGTTCCCAGGGGCACAGGTATCAAGATTCTGGGCGCCCGTGTCCCGTTCGAAGGCAGCGCGGCTCAATTGCTCGTGGGCGGGCCACAATGCGCGCATGGATGGATATGATAGCAGTCGCCTCGTCCTCAAGCCCCTCGCTTGTAACAGTTAGAAGCATTGAAAACATCTCGAGACGACGATCGGATGCCAGGATCGCCAGCAGAAGCTTCATGTATGGAGGTGGGAGAAACAGTTTTACAAATTGTCGAGACGCCCGACTGGCAGCAACACGCCATGCAGTTAGACGGCTGGCAGGTGTACTCCGAGGAATGGTTGCGGTGGCGGCTGCAGGACATGGGAGCCCAAAAAGCGAAGAAATCAAAAATAGGAGGTGGGAAACGCAGCTGGATGTACTTATAGATGGCCGAGTTTGTAAAGATCCAGGCTTCTCTCTCCTTTGAATACATTGTGTTTACGTGTTGTTCTTTTTGCCAGACCCGGGCGCCTCCTAGATACACATTACCGTTTCTGGCGTCTCTCTTTGTCGGCTTGGGCCAGGGGCTACCTCCTCCGACCGGTGATGGTGTCGTCGTCGTCGCCGTGGCCTTCGCCGTCGCCGCCAGCCCGAAGTATCAGATCGACGTCGGCCTGAAAAGGGTTTCCTGATGTTCCTCATGTTTGCTGGATGTTCTTATGAATCCTTGGGGGCGATATTTTCGAATGTTCGTCAGTTTGGCCAGCGGAAGGGTCTCATGTTCATGAAGGATGTTCTTCTGTCTTAGGCCCAACCGTGCCCGAGACGTTCCCAACCACTTCTCCATGCAAGGCGACTACTCAGACAGAAGAACACATTGATACGCAGCACTCCTGCGCACGAAGCTGCCGACGGTTGTGCAGTTGGCAGCCTCGCTGGGATCCGCGAGGTTTCATCTGGGTCCGCGTGCAGCCTCACTCCGCTGGGCTTATCAAAAGCCGTCGAAAGTGGGGACAGCTGCGCAGTTGGCAGCTCGCGCAGGAAGCAGCGATGCTTCGCCCGGGTGCACGTACGACCCGACTCCGCCGGACCTCCCAGGAGCCAATAGTTGCGCACTTCGCAGCCACCCAGGGAGCAGCGAGGTCTCGTCTGGGTGCGCGTGGCCCCCGACTCCGCTGGACCTCCCAGGAGCCCACGAAAGTGGCGACAGTTGCGCATTTCGCAGCCACCCAGGGAGCAGCAAGGTCTCGTCTGGGTGTGCGTGCCCCCCGACTCCGCCGGACCTCCCAGGAGCCCACGAAAGTGGCGACAGTTGCGCACTTCGCAGCCACCCAGGGAGCAGCGAGGTCTCGTCTGGGTGCACGTGCCCCCCGACTCCGCTTGACGTCCCAGGAGCATACG
>CAUYUJ010002736.1:305975-315975 GCA_963575745.1 Prorocentrum cordatum
TCCTCCTCCTCGCCCTCGCTGGGCCTCTGGAGGCATGTCCCGAGAGATCCAACGCATTGGAAAAACTAAGGCGGAGGTTTTTCTTCTAAGCTTCTGGCCCCTCCGGGGGCCCTCGCCGGGCCTCCAGAGGCATGTCCCGAGAGATCCAACGCATTGGAAAAAAACCAAGGCGGAGGTTTTTCTTCTAAGCTTTTGGCCCCTATAAGGGGCCCTCGCCGGGCCTCCAGGGGCATGTCCCCAGAGATCCAACGCATTGGAAAAAACCAAGACGGAGATTTTCTTCTAAGTGTTTGGCCTCTGGCGGCCCTCGCCGGGCCCCGGGACCGTCAAGAAACGACTCGGGATGAAAAATTGGTCCTGGGGAATGGGTCGAGACCTCTGGGGGCCCCGCATGGAAAAAAATCACGACGTCGGATCTCTGGGAGGGCACCGTCGTCCCGCACAGCAAGTCGAAGGCGAAAATTCCCAGAGATCCAAAGCGTTTTGGAAAAGTCAGGACGGGTTTTTTGTTCTTAGCCTTCGGCCTCCATATAGGGGCCCTCGCCGGGCCCCGGGACCGTACAAACACATCTCGGGACGAACAGCCGGTCCTGGGGAAGGGGTCGAGACTTCCAGGAACCCCGCCTTGACAAAATCAAGACGGGGGGGCTTTCGCAGCTTTCAGCCTCTACATCGGGGCCCTCGCCAGGCCCGGGACCGTCCAAGAACGGCTCAGGACGAAGAGTCGGTCCTGGGGAGTGGGTCGGGACTTCCGGGGATCCCGTGTTGAAAAAATCACGACATCGGATCTCTGGGAATCGAAGACGAAAATCGCGATAATCTGGGCATCCCAGATGGGGTCGGAGCAGATGAGGTCGGAGGATCGCGCCGCATCGCCGATGCATCGCCGATGCGGCTCGATGTGGGGCCCGATTTGCTTCGCGTCGACGTCGCCGATGCATCGCCGACGTCGGCGATGCATCGCCGGTGCATCGCCGATGCATCGCCGATACATCAGGCGCCGACCCCATCTAGGAGGCCTCCACAGAAACATGAGCGCTCCGCGCGGCTTTCTTGGATCCGCGCTGGGGCCTCCCGAGCGGCGCCTCCGGCGCCGCCACTGACGCGCTCCGCGCGCCAGGGAGGGGGGGGTCCAGCGCGGATCCAAGAAATCCGCGCGGACAGTCGAAAGTTTATGCTTGTGCCGTTCTTCGAAGTCAGTCAGGGTGGGCGGCCTGGCCCTCGCTGGGCCGCCGAGCTGCAGGGCTGCCGCCGCTCCGTCGATCGGGAGCAGGCCGCCCGGCAGCGTCTCGTCGATCTCGGGGCCCAGGCGTGCTCGCGTCGCCACAAGACTCAGGACGGAGGCTCGTTCGCCGACTTCGGCCTCTGGAGGCCCTCGCTGGGCCCCGGGACCGTCAACAAAAAGATCCAGGATCCCAGCGATCCTATGTCGTAAATTTTTCAAAGCGGGGTCCCCGGAAGTCTCGACCCATTCCCCGGGACGGGTTTTTCATCCCGAGTCTTTTTGTTTGACGCTCCCGGGGCCCGGCGAGGGCCCCATATAGAGGCCGAACAGTGCGAGAAACCTCCGTCTTGGTTTTTCCCATGCGTTGGCTCCTTGGGATGGAGAGCTGGTCCCGGGGGACGGGGGTCGGGGCTGCCGGGGGCGCCGCACTGGAAGAGTCGAGGCGTCGCAGGCCTTCTGGACGCCCGAAATGGGCACGGAAGGAACGGGCACGTGGACGGCGAGTCCTGTTCAAAATGAGCAGGAACTGCTGTTGGGCATTGTACCCATTCTTGCCGTGCCCATGTCGGGCGTCCAAAGGTCTAGGAGGAGGAGGAGGGGGGGGAGGAGGAGGAGGAGGAGGAGGAGGAGGAGGAGGAGAAGGAGGAGGAGGAGGAGGAGGAGGAGGAGGAGGGGGAGGGGGAGGAGGGGGTGGGCTGGCAGACCCCCCCTGAGATCTCTGGGCGCGGCTGTGCTGGCCGGGCCAGGCGCCCGCGCTCCGCTGCGGGCCCTTGTAGGGGCCCTCACGAGGGCCGACGCTGCTCGCAGATGCGGCGCAGCAGCTGGGCTTTGGGGCCCCAGTCGTGATGTGTCGCGAGGTTGCACTTTTTCGCTGCGGTCGACCCGCATAGCAAGGATGGGCACCTCGGGCCGGACGAAAGGGGGGGATTGGGAAGGGGGGGGGTACGAAATTTGCTGCATGCAGCTGGTGTCGGCCTCGCCGAGGGGCCCATTCCTCGATACATAGCCGCCTCCGGCGCCGGGAGGCGCCGGGAAAATCAGCTATGATTCTCAAACCTGCCATTTGCTATCCCCCCTTTCGCCCGACCCGAGCAACCTTCCCAAGGGTACCCTCGCATCCGTGCCTCCTCGGTCCATCCCTGGCCACTCCCGCTGGCCGCACCCCGCTCGAGAAGTTTCGAAAGTGGGCGTCCGAGGCCCTTGCATATCCTGACCGCGCATCCTGGGTCGACTGTGGGGTTGCGTCGAGGAGGAGGAGGAGGAGGAGGAGGAGGAGGAGGAGGAAGGAGTAAGGAGGAGGAGGAAGAGGGAGTGAGGAAGAGGAGGAGGGGAGGAGAAGGAGGAGGAGGAGGAGGATCCTCTCGATCCCCGGCGCCTCGCCGTACTGCCCGCTGGCGCGGAGGAGCAGAAGGTACCTGTATCATATATCGCTACCCGTCGGTCGTTGAGAGGAAGTACTTCTGGATGCCCAGATCCCGATCCAGTTCCAGCTCCCTCCCACTTCAAGAGCCGAGCTGTGTGCTGTGGCTGTTGCTTTTTACTCTCAGAGCGGGCCCGAACCCAACCTACTCGATCCGCCGACTACGGAGGGCAGGGTGACGCCAGGGTGTGGTTTGCGATCGGCACTGTTGGAGCCTGGGTCGACCAGACATGGGAGTGGCCTTTCGCTGGAGTGACCTCTTGCTGCAGACCCTGGGGTGGCCTTCGCTTCTGGAGCCCGTCGAGGTGACCTCCAGTGCGGGCCCAGCGGGGTCCCCCGATCGCGGCTCGGTTCTGCCTAACGGCTTGCAGAGAAAAAAAAAAAAAAAAAAAAAAAAAAAAGTCCCCCGATCGCGGAGTGCGACGCGGTAGCAGCGGCTTGCGCGCCCAGGTTTGGCCACCCCGCGTCCCCCGTGAAGCCGCGCACCAAAAGGGTCACTCTTGCCTTAGGTTGGGCATGTCCTCCTACGGGCAGATCTTGGAAGAGAAATGAGACATATAGCCCGAATATGCAGAAATAGTGCTCAACAAAATAGTCGAACAATTCTCCCCGTACGATGTTTGTTGACTCTGCTTACAGGTTTCTCCTGTAGAGAGTCATGCCCGACTTAAGTTGCTGGTCCCGGGCCGATTTCGGTGGGCGGCGGAGTTTTCGGGTTCCCGGGTTCCTGATCGTTCTCCTGATCGATCGGTCGCACCATCGATCTCAATACCCACCTCTCTTTCGATCTCACGATCGATCTCACCATCGATCTCACTATCGATCTCACTATAGATCGCACTAGCGATCTTCTTGCCTGGGGTCGTTCTTCCGTGCCTCCTCCTCCTCCTCCTCCTCCTCCTCCTCCTCATCCTCCTCCTCCTCCTCCTCCTCCTCCTCCTCCTCCTCCTCCTCCTCCTCCTCCTCTCCTCCTCCTCCTCCTCCTCCTCCTCCTCCCCCTCCCCCTCCCTCCTCCCTCCTCCCTCCTCCCTCCTCCCTCCTCCCTCCTCCCTCCTCCCTCCCCCTGGGGTCCTGGGCTGGTGGGGTTGTGACAGGGCCACTGGGGTTTGATGGGCGGAGTTCGCGCATCGAGGCACGTGAGAACACGTTGATGGGCTGTCTTTTGTCGCGGTCCGAGCTCTGCCAATGGCCCCCGCCCGCGCCCCCAGGGTACCCCCCAGGGCTATGTTGCTCCCACCGTACTTGAGGACCACATCCCAGAAGTGACTCGGAGCGCCCGGGAAAGTGTCGAAACAGTCTCCTCCCAGAGGGCCCCGCACGTGAAAACCCTCGCGTTTCGGTATTGTTCTGGTGCTCGAAATGTTTTCTGGCGGTCAAGGCTGAAGCAGGTTGGAGCATCATAACCCGGGGTGCCAGCTGCAAGCCACGCCCTCTGCAAGCCACACCCCTCGGAGCCGCCGAGAGGAGGGCCGGGCGCTGCTGGACAGCCGGGCCGCCGAGCTGCAGGGCTTCATCCGCTCCGTCGACCGGGAGCAGGCCGCCCAGCAGCGTCCAGCCGATCTCGGGGCCCAGACACGCTCGCCTCGTCTTCGCAAATGGTCCAGCGCATGGAAAAAGTCAAGACGGAGGTTTTCCGCAGCTTCCGGCCTCCACGGGGGCCCTCGCCGGGCCCCGGGACTGTCAAGAAACGACTCGGGACGAAAAGCCGGTCCTGGGGAATGGGTCGAGACCTCTGGGGACCCGTGTTGAACAAAGCACGACGTCGGATCTCTGGGAGCAAGACTCGGGACGGAGGCGCCGTTCTCCGTCTTCGGCCTCTGGAGGTCCTCGCTGGGCCCCAGGACCGCCAACAGAAAGATCCAGGATCCCAGAGATCCGACGTCGTCATGTTCTCAATGCGGGGTCCCGGGAAGTCTCGACCCATTCCCCAAGACGGGTTTTTCATCCCGAGTCGTTTTTTGACGGTCCCGGGGCCCGGCGAGGGCCCCTATAGATAACGTTGGATCTCTGGGATGAAGAGCTGGTCCCGGGGGGAGGGTCGAGACTTCTGGGGGGCGCCGCACTGGAAAAGCCAAGGCGTCGCAAGTCTGGGGAGGCTGGCAGACCCCCCCCCCTGAGATTCTGGGCACTGCAAGTCTTCGGGAGAGCGTAGAAGACTCGAGCAAGCCGGGATTCGGGCTCGTCGACGTTCTTTGACGAGCGCGTCCTGGATGTTGGCGGTCCAGTTTCCGTGGGATGTCTGCAGCGGGAGCTCGCGTCAAACTTCAGACGGGGTCTCGTCATGTTCCTGACGGCCTCGCCGGACGAACCCGAGTCTCCCGAACATGAGTCGTACACGTCTCCCCGAGTTCTGGTCGGGCCAAGCGCATTCGCTCAGTTTCAGGCCCCGGGACCTCACAGATCGATCCGGCTCGAAAAACGGTGCAGACCCAGACATATATCGCGTCGTAAAAAAGTCAGGACGGGCGGATTTTAGCCAATTTCGGCATCTAGGGGCCCTCGCCTGGCCTCGGGGCTGTCAAAAAGCGACTCAGGATGAAAAACCGGTCCCGGGGAAAGGGTAGGGACTTCCAGGGACGCCGTCCTGAAAAAATCCGGACGTCGCATGTCTGGGGAGGATGGGATCCGGGGCCCCCGCCGTGGTGTTCCACGAGGTTGCCTTGCTTCGCTGCGTCGTGTCTCCGGGCCGGAGGCCTGTAGCCTGAGAACATGCTCGCCCGAGCGAACGAACAGAAGAAGCCCCGCCTAGACGGCACAGTGGCAAACTGTCTGCTAAAAACCAGACATCGGGCGTCTCGAAAAAATCGAGACGGAGGTTTCTCGTCGTTTTCGACCTCTCAGGGCCCTCGTCGGGCCTCGGGACCGTCTAAAAACGACTCGGGATGAGAAACCAGTCCCGAGGAAGTGGGCGGGAGGTCGGGGGCCCAGGTATCGAAAAAATCGAGACGTCGGATCTCTGGGAACACACGCGACCGTAAAAAACGTAGGGCTCAGTCAAGCAAGGACCCAGAGATCCGACGTCGTGTTTTTTTGTTTCCACACGGGGTCCCCAGAAGTCTCGACCCATTCCCCAGGACCGGTGTTTCATCCCGAGTTGTGATTTTTGACGGTCCTGGGGCCCGGCGAGGGCCCCCAGAGGCCAAAAGTTTAGAAAAAAATGCGTCTTGGTTTCGGGGGAGCGTAAGACCCGGGTTTGCCGGGACTCGGGTTCGCCATCGTTTTTTGACGACCGCGACTCGGATTTTGACGAGGAGGAGTTTCGTGGGATGTCTGCAGCGGGAGGCCTCGTCAAAATGCAGGCTCGGCCTCGTCATTTTTTGACGACCTCGTCGGGGATTTTCGAGTCCCCCGTACCCGGGTCTTACGTCTCCCCGATGGTTGTTTCAATGCGTGGGATCTCTGGGGACATGCCCGCGTGCGTCGTGGGAAACACCTGGCGGGAGGTCTCGGGCCGCTCTCGGCCTCTGCTGGGGCCTCTTCGCCAGGCCCAGGGGCGGTCCGAGAGAGCGACTCGGGACCAAAAAAGACGGTCTTTGGGGGGGGGGACTCGTCTTAAGTCGGGCTTGTCCCTCAACAGAGGACCAAAAATACAAAAAACAAAAAACAAAAAAAAAAGTCTGGGGACGATTGTTTGACCATTGTTGATTATTGTTCCTATATTGTTAGGGTATTCTTAGTTTTTCGTCCAAAATCCGCCTGTGGGGGGGACATGCCCGACCTCAGACTGGTCGGGACTTCAGGGAGCGCGCATTGAAAAAGTTGGGACATCGCATGTCTGGGAACCCAGAACCCGTTTTCGGGCCATGGAAAAATCACGACCGAAGATTTTTCGCTACGTTCGGCCTCCGCGGACCCTCACCAGGCCTCGGGACCGTCAAAAATCAGCCCAGGATGAACAACCGGCCCTAGGAAAGGGGTCTAGCCCTTTGGGGGTCGACGTTGCGAAAAATCATGACGTCGGGGGGAGCACGTTTGGGCCCAGAAGGGCTCCTTTGGGAGCCCCAGGGGGGCCCCTTGGGGGCTCTGAATGGCCATTTCTGGGCTCCGTGTCTGCAGTCCTCGATTCCCTTAAGTTTCTCGGACGGGCCTGGAATCGAGATGAATCCGTTCCAGAGCAGCCCAGAACGTTCTCAGACCGTTCCAGAATGCTCTGACACGGCCGCGGCGCCTGATGCATCTTCCAAGCTAGCCGATCCTCAGAGATGTCCGATTCAGATCGTTCCGATTATGCCTCGATTCTGCCCTCGTCTTAGTCAACTGCTCCTGCGTTGACGACCGCCCGACGATCCGCAGCCCCACCGGGCCATGGCTTCAGCCCCACCAGCCCGCCAGCCCGGGTAGGGACAGGTCCCACGAGGCCCGAGGGTAACAGCACGTATCCCCACCCAGGCGGCAAGTTGGCCAGCGGGACCTGAAACAGAAAAAGCTGCAGCAGCATATGATGGGGGCGATCGTTAAGGAATGTGCCCAGGAGGCTTCGGACCCCGAAGGAAGCCTTCTCTGATGAGGTCGGCGGTGATGTCCATGGCCACCTCACGATTGGAGTTCCACTGGCTTCCAGACCCTGGATTCCTTATCCAGTGGTTCCTTATCCAATGCCCTCACCGTAAGCAGTCGGCGCTCCGCGCGGTTTTCTGGGATCTGCATTGGCCCCCCCCTCCCTGGCGCGCGGCCACAGGCAGCGCTGGAGGCACCGCCAGTGGGGTCGAGCGCAGATCCCAGAAATCCGCCCGGAGCGCCGAAAGTGTATGCTTATGCCGCTTGTTTCTCCTTTCGAAAGATCACGACCAGAGTCCTGGAACCCATCTTTCTGCGGCATCTTTCGAGCTGGATCGATCTGTGAGGGTCCCGGCGCCTGAAAAAAGTTGCAACGCCAGGGTAAGTTGGCCAGTGGGGCCAGGGCCGCGCCAGGCTGGGATGGTCAGCCACGCGCAGAAGGGGGGGGTAGGGTTAAGTCGGGCGTGTCCCTCTAGAAAATGGATATTCCAAAATAGTGAAAAATTGTCTGGGGACGATTTGTTTAGCATGTTTGAATATGTTTTATCATATGTTGGCAATTTTTAAGTTTTCGTCCGAAATCCCCCTGTAGGAGGACATGCCCGACCCAAGGGTAGGGGGAGGAGGGAAGGCTTCTTAGAAGCACCCCTGCTTAGAAGGCGCGGGCCCTCTCTGTGGATGCAGGGCCGGCGCATTCTAAGAAGAAGGGTGCTACTAAGAAGCCTTCCCCCTCCCCCTACCCCCTTCCCAGACCCCCGACATGCGATTTTTCCACAACGTCGACACCCAAGGGTCTGGACCCCTTCCCCGGGGCCCGTTTTTCGTCCTGAGTCGTTTTTTCAGTGGCCCCGAAGCCCGGTCAGGACCCCTGGAGGCCGAAAATACAGAACAGCTTCTCGTCGCGACTCCTTGTCGTTACCCCAGGGGGTCTGGGCGGTGCGCGCCGCCACACGTGGGCCAGCAGGGGCGCCAGTGGGGATGGCATCGGCCGCGCGGTGCTCGCGAGGCCCAGGGCCTGGAGAAGGCCCGCGCGTGGCAGGCGGAGGCGGACTCGAGGACTCGGCGCGGCGGGGCGAGGAAACAGAGCGGCGGGGAACGCAGGTTCGGATTCCGAAGTATAATAATAATAATAATAATAATAATAATAATAATATATATATATATATATATATATATAAAAACAAAAACAAAAAACAACAAAAAAACAAAAAACAAAAAAAAAGCGTCGTGAGAAAATCGGGACGGGAAGTTTTTTTTGCTATTTTCGGCCCCCGGGGGTCCTCGCCGGGCCTCGGGATTGTCAAAAAACGACCCAGGACGAAAGACCGGTCCCGGGGAACAGATCGGGTTCGGAATTCGAACACCCAAACATCGGGCGTCTCGAAAAAATCGAGACAACAGTTTTTCGTCGTTTTCGGCCTCTCGGGGCCCTCGCCCGGCCTCGGGACTGTCAGAAAACGACTCGGGACGGAAAACCAGTCCCAGGGAAGTGGTCGAGAGGTCGGGGGCCTGTGTCTCGAGAAAATCGAGACGCCGGATGTCTGGGCCCGAGTTCGCCCTGAGCCGAGTTACTCCTGATGATTTGGGGCTCTGGACGCCCGGATCATCCGGGGTAACTCGGGCCCGGGGTATCTCGGGTTCGGATTCCCGAAAACGAGCCCGAGTCCTGATGGTTTGGGGCTCTGGACGCTCGAAAAAATCGAGGCGCCGGATGTCTGGGGAGGGCGCCGGCCCGACACGCCCGCGGCGCAGGCCCGCGCCTTCCATAAGCAGGAGCAGCAGGGGGTGCGTCTCTGGGAGGCCAGCGCGCGTCTCTCCCGGGGCCCCCATCTGTGCGCGCCGCCAGCCTCTCCACGCCCCCGACGCGTCGAGAAGATCGAGACGGAAGCCCAGAGATCCAACGCACTGAGAAAATCCAGACGGAGGTTTTCCGCGGTGTTTCGCGACTTTGGGGCCCCCGCCGGGCCCCCCATCTGTGCGCGCCGCCAAGCTATCCACGCCCCCGACGCGTTCAGAAGATCGAGACAGAAGCCCAGAGATCCAACGCATTGGGAAAATCCAGACATAGGTTTTTCGCGGTGTTTCGCGACTTTGGGGCCCCATCTGTGCGCGCCGCAAGCCTCTCCACGCCCCCGGCGCGTCGAGAGGATCGAGGCGGAAGCCCAGAGCTCCAACGCATTGAGAAAATCCAGACGGAGGTTTTTCGCGGTGTTTCGCGACTCGGGGCCCCCAGCCTGTGCGCGCCGCCACGCTCTCCGCGCCCCCGACGCATCGAGAGGATCGAGGCGGACGTGTTGCTCCGTTCCCGGCCTCCCCAAACATCGGGCGCCTCGAAGACATCGAGACAGCAGACGCGTGGAGCAAGTCAAGGCGGAACTGTTTCGCTGTTTTTGGCATCAGAGACCCAGAGATCCAGCGCATTGAAAAATTCAAGACGGAGGCTTCTCTAAGTTTTTGGCCTCTGGGGGCCCTCGCCGGGCCCCGGGACCGTCAAAAAACGACTCGGGGCGAAAAACCGGCCCCGGGGAAAGGGTCGGGACTTCCAGGGACCCCGCATTGAAAAAATCGCGACGTCGGATCTCTGGGAATTTGATTCAGCTTTCGGCCGCTGGGGACTTCGCCAGGCCCGGGGGCCGCCACAAAACATGATGCGGGCCGGAAATAGCCAGCCCTGGAAGTGGCCCGGAGCCCCGGGGACCCCTCCTCCCTCCCTCCCTCCCTCGCTTCCTCCTCCACCTCCTCCTCCTCCTCCTCCTCCTCCTCCTCCTCCTCCTCCTCCTCCACCTCCACCTCCACCTCCTCCTCCTCCTCCTCCTCCTCCTCCTCCTCCTCCAGCGCCATCCCAGAAAGTCCGAGCA
>CAUYUJ010002736.1:320975-325975 GCA_963575745.1 Prorocentrum cordatum
GCACGCTCTCGGCTAATTAGCCATTTGCTGTGCCTCCAGAGCCTGACGCAGCAGGGCGCAGCGGGCCTCCACAAAAGAAGGGAACCCACGCAGGCGACGTCCTGATTTTTTCAATACGGGTCCCTGGAATTCCCGACCCTTTCCCCGGGACCGGTTTTTCATCCTGAGTCGTTTTTTGACGGTCCCGAGGCCCGGCGAGGGCCCCGCGAGGCCGAAAGCGGCCAAAAACCTCCCGTCCTGATCTTGTCTTGCGACGCGATCATGTCTGGGAAGCATGAGCCCCCAAGAGATGGCAGCAGTTTGGGGGCTCAGGGCTTTTGCAGAGCCCGCCAGGTGGCGGAGGTGGACCGCCGCGGCGCCGCGTGCGCGGCCGAGCTGCACCGCCTCCACGTCGCCGCGGAGAAGAGGCTGGAGGCGGGGGGAGCGGCAACTCTGCCTGGGTCACCGCGGGGGGTGGCCAAGGGGAAAAGGGTGGTCTTGAGTCGGGCATGTCCCTCCACAGGAGGAATATCAAAAAAGAGTACAAAATGGTCGGGGTACGATGGTTCGAATATGTTTGCCCATCTGTGAGTACGTATGTCGTTTTTCCTCCACAATCCGCCTGCAGAAGGACATGCCCGACCGAAGGGCGGTTCTGAGCGGGTCGTTCCAGAAAGTGCCTCGACTTCAAGGAGCGAAGGAGTTGGCGTCTCTGCATCGGCGGAGGGTCGGCGGAAGGCGGCAGAAGTAGAACGGGGGTGGTTCTGCTTGCGGAGGCTTGCGGAAGGCAGCGGGAAGTGAAAGATGCGTCCCCACGGGATGACAACATTTTAGGATTCAGGGCTTCCAGACCCGCCAAGCGGATGCGAAGGTGTGTTGTATCTGACCGAACCTAATAAAGAAGTGGGTCACATGTGCCCTACCCACCTACTATAGCCCACATCTGTACCCCCTCTTAGCCACGCCCAGATCTGTTCCCCCCCAAAGCCACTTAGGGCACTTGCAGCCCACTGGTTTATTTGGCTGTGGCAGATACAACTCACATTACCCAGGCATCCGCCTGCCCCAACTTTTTCGATGCGCGGTCCCTTGAGGTCTGGACCACTTCCCTAGGGCCGCTTTTTCGCCCCGAGTCGTTTTTTGACGCTCCCGAGGCCCGGCGAGGGCCCCAGGAGGCCGAAATTAGCCAACATCCAAGTCTTTTGGAGCGTCGGATCTCTGAGTACTTTCCACTTCGGGCTCCTCATCCCTTTAGCACCCCCTGCGGTGATCCACATACACCCTGCATCGGTCCTGGCCAAGCCCGTCCTGGCCCCAGGACCAGCGGGCACGCCCTCCTATGGGGGGATTGAGACGCTGCAGTCCAGTTGGAGTAAGTCCAGTCGGAGCCCTTCTCCTCCTCCTCCTCCTCCTCCTCCTCCTCCTCCTCCTCCTCCTCCTCCTCCTCCTCCTCCGCCTCCTCCTCCTCCTCGTCCTCCTCCTACTCCTCATTATCATCCTCCTCCTCCTCGTCCTCCTCCTCCTCCTCCTCCTGCTCCTCCTCCTCCTCCTCCTCCTCCTCCTCCTCCTGGTGGGCCTCCAACTGGACTTAACCTCCTCTTGGGCAACGCCAAGTCCAGCTGGTGCAAATCCAGTTGGAGCCTCGGCGTTCGATCCCTCTCGCGAGGGAGGGCGTGCACACCGACCGTGGGCCACAGGACGGGCCTGGCCAGGATTGGTGTGGCGCCCTCCTGAGGACCCAGAGATCCGACGCTCCAGAAAAATTGGAGCGGGCGGATCTTGGCTGATTTCGGCCTCCGGGGGCCCTCGCCGGGCCTCGGGAGCGTCAAAAAACGACTCGGGGCGAAAAAGCGGCCCTAGGGAAGTGGTCCAGACCTCCGGGGCCCGCGCATCGAAAAAGTTGGGGCAGGCGGATGCCTGGGTAATGTGAGTTGTATCTGCCACAGCCAAATAAACCAGTGGGCTGCACGCTCTTGGCCAGGCTCGGTCTGGCCCCAGGACTTGCATGCACGCCTTCCTGGCCAGCATGACGGAAACGGGTCCTGAGTCCTGAGGGAAACGGGGACTGGACCCCAGGGGCTTTTCTCCCCAAGACCAGCTCGCCGTCCCTAGTCGTGCTCTGACAGCTCCTGGGGCCTTTTGAGGGCCCCCAGGAGACCAAAAACGACGAAATAACCTAAGGACACGTTCTTCCTTCGCGACCCGTTTCTTTCATGCTACGGCGTGCGCTTTTTGTGGGCCCAAGATTAAGTCGAGCATGTCCCTCTGCAGGGGGAATATTCAAAAATGTTCCATCAATAGTACGAGGACGATCTTGTGATTATTGTTTTGGATGTTTTGGCATGTTTGGAGCATTTCCCAACCATCCTGTGGTGTTGGGTCCTCGTTTTGAAGAGACAGCGCCCCGCGTCACTCACTCACTCCTCCTCCCCCTCTTCCCTCCTCCCCCTCCTCCTCCCTCCTTTCGTTGCACCCACCCAGTACAGCGCTTCGTGGCCCCATAGGGAGCTCCACCGCGGCCCCAGTGCCACCTCCCGCATGCGTCACCCACACCCATGCCGGCACACCCCCTTACACGCTTCGTGGCCGCATAGGGAGCTCCACCGAAGGCCCCAGTGCCACCGCCCGCATGCGTCACCCACACCCATGCCGGCACACCCCCTTACACGCTTCGTGGCTCCATGGGGAGCTCCACCGAAGGCCCCAGTGCCACCACCCACACGCGTCACCCACATCCATGTCAGCACACCCCTCACACGTTTCGTGGCCTTCTAGGGAGCTCCACCGAAGGCCACAGTGCCACCGCCCGCATGCGCCACCCACACCCATTTCGGCACACCCCTCACACGTTTCGTCGCCTCGTGCCACCGCCCGCATGCGTCACCCACACATTTCGGCACACCCCCTCACACGCTTCGTGGCCCCATGGAGAGCTCCAACGAAGGCCCCTGTGCCACCTCCCGCATGCGTCACCCACACCCATTTCGGCACACACCCTCACACGCTTCGTGGCCCCATAGGGAGCTCCATCGAAGGCGCCAGTGCCACCGCCCACACGCGTCACCCACACCCATTTCGTCACACCCCTCACACGCTTCGTGGCCACATGTGGAGCTCCAACGAAAGCCCCGGTGCCACCGCCCGCATGCGTCACCCACGCCCACCCCTCACACGTTTCGTGGCCCCACAAGGAGCTCCACCGAAGGCGCCAGTGGTTGCGTTTGCATGCGCCCACCGCGCCCATTCGGGCACACCCCTCACACGCTTCGCGGCCCCATAGGGAGCTCCACCGAAGGCCCCTGGCTGCGTTCGCATGCGCCCATCGCACCTATTTCGGCACACCTCTCACGCGCTTCGTGGCCTCATAGGGAGCTCCACCGACCGCCCCAGTGGCTGCTTTCGAATGCGCCCACCGCACAAATTTCAACACACCCCTCACACGCTTCGTGGCCCTATAGGGAGCTCCTCCGAATGCGGTGCATACAGCTACGGTATTCAGCATATGGTTGGTGCTTCGCCTGGCTATTTTTGATTCTCTTGCACAGGGTTTCTAGAGCTCCGACCACTTTATTCCGCGTCGCCCCCCCCCCCTTTGCGTCCCCAGCGCCAGAGTGGGACCCCCGCGCCGTGGTTCTCTGCCCCGAGCCCCCCCGCGTCCCCAGCGCCCCAGCGGGAGCCCCGCCCACTGCCCCCTCCGCCACGAACGCTTTATTCCGCGTCGCCCCCCCCCCCCCCGCGTCCCCAGCGCCAGAGTGGGACCCCCGCGCCGTGGCTCTCTGCCCCGAGCCCCCCCGCGTCCCCAGCGCCCCAGCGGGAGCCCCGCCCACTGCCCCCTCCGCCACGAACGCTTTATTCCGCGTCGCACCCCCCCCCCCCCCGCGTCCCCAGCGCCAGAGTGGGACCCCCGCGCCGTGGCTCTCTGCCCCGAGCCCCCCCGCGTCCCCAGCGCCCCAGCGGGAGCCCCGCCCACTGCCCCCTCCGCCACGAACGCTTCATTCCGCGTCGCGACGCACACCACCTCCCCCACCTCCTCCCCCGCGTCCCCAGCGCCCCAGTGGGGGCTCCGCCCCGTGTCCCCTCCGCCCCGACAATCTTATTCCGCGTCGCGACGCACGTCACCTCCCCCCCCCCCCAGCGCCCCAGTTGGACCCCCGCCCCGTGGCCCTCTGCCCCAAGCCCCGCCCAGTGCCCCCTCCGCCCCGACCATTTTCTTTCACGTCGCGACGCACACCACCTCCCCCCCCTCCTCTCCGCGCCCCCAGCGCCCCAGTAGGATTTCCGCCCCGTGCCCATTCCGCTCCGAACAGTTTATTCCGCGTCGCGACGCACGCCACCTCCCCCCCTCCCCACCTGGGATTTGGGCCCCGTTGCTGGGCCCCGAGGGGCGATGTCTTGCCCCCCCTTCCCCCCTCCTCCTCCACCTCCTCCTCCTCCCCCTGCCCCTTTTCATTTTTGCACAAGAACCATGGCACACGTGCCATTCGTTTCTCGTCCAATACCCGCCTGTAGGAGGACATGCCCGACCTAAGCCCAGGACGGGTCTGGCCAGGATCGGCGTAGAATCCTCCCGGGAGGAGCGGCTGGGCGACCTCGACGAGCTGGCGAAGGCCACCGCCAGGCTCGACCGCGCCTTGCCGCTCGAGTTGGAGAAATCGGCGGGGGAGCTCCGCCGCTTACAGGCTCGCGGGCGGGAGACATCTCCTCGACGATCGACGTTCGGTCGGTGCGGTGAGGGCGTTCGTTCAGGAAGGGTTGGGCCGAGCGTTCGTTGCAGAGTGGCGTTGGGCCGTTCAACGTCGAAGAAGCCGCCAAAGGCCTCGACTCGCTGGCCTTGCGGGCGGCAGAGAACGATCGACGTTCGATCCGCTGGGCAGTGGGGTCCTGCGCTGCTTGAGGCCGGCGGCCAACTGGGGGTGGTGCCAGTAGCCATGGCTCGTGGTGGCATCCCGAAGCACCTCGCAACGGCGGCGCAGATGTGACGCCTGGGGCGCGTCCGTGCTGCCATTCATGCTGCGAGGTCC
>CAUYUJ010002736.1:330975-333475 GCA_963575745.1 Prorocentrum cordatum
GGCGATGCGGCGCGGGCCCTCCGCGGATCGGGCTGGACGAAGGGGCAGGATAGGGAAAGGGGGGGTAGATAAATGTGCTGCATGCAGCTGGTCTCGGCCCCCCCGCCGGGCTCATTGGGCGCCTCCCGGCGCCAGGAAGACCAGCTGCGTGAGCCGCTCCTCTGCCCTGCCCCCTGCTAACCTGCCCCCTTTCTCCCCCCCGGAGAGAGGACCTGGCCACGCGCGTCGACGAGGTCGGCAGGCACTCCAGCAGCAACCTCTAGAAGACGAAAAAGCGCCATAAGCAGAAACTTTTGGCGCTCCTCGCGGGTTTCTTGGGTCTGCGCTGGACCCCCCTCCCCGGCGCGCGGAGCAGGCCAGGGGCGGCGCCGGAGGCGCCGCCGGGGCAGGGGGGGGGCCAGTGCGGATCCCAAGAAGTCCGCGCGGAGAGCCAAAAGTTCATGTTTATGGTGTTTTTTCTTCTTCTAACCTCGCCCTCATCGACCAGCTCGCCCAGCGCGCGGACGGCCTCGACGCCTGCGGCGACGAGCTCCGCAGGGGCCTCGCGAGCGCGAGCAGGGAGGCCGCGGACAGGGCTCGGGCGGACCAGGCCGTCGAGGGAGAGAAAGCAAGGTACGCATGACTCCTCCGCCTCCTCCTCCTCCTCCTCCTCCTCCTCCTCCTCCTCCTCCTCCTCCTCCTCCTCCTCCTCCTCCTCCTCCTCCTCCTGTCGGCGCTCCGCGCGGAGTTCTCGGAGCCGATGAAGGCTGCCCTTCCTTCGTTTTCACCCCCTCAGGCCTCCTGGGAAGCCCTCGCCGCCACGGCTGCATTCGCCTCGAGGCTCCGGTCAGGACGCACCCTGGGAGGGGTCCGGGCAGCAGGGGCATTGTTGGCAGAAGGAAGAACAACATAAGCATTCAGTCGGGCCTGTCCCTCTCTCTACACGGGGGGAATATTCAAAAGTAGTCCACAAGTGCTCTGGGGACTATTGTTTGAATACTTCTGAGCATCTCTTGAGCAGTTTCTGCGTATGCTTTATCTGTCGTCCAAGATCCCCCGGTCGGGGGGCAGGCTCGACCTACACAGGAGCAGGTCCGCGCGGGTTTCTAGGAGCGGCGCCGGGTCCCACCGGCGGGCGCGCCGCCCTCGCCAGAAGCGAGGGCGGCCCAGCGCCGAGTTCCAGGAGTCCGCGCGGAGCTCCGGCGGGAGCCCGCTGCCCGAGGAGGCCGCCGCGGCGCAGCTGGAGGAGACGGCCTCGTGCGTGCACCAGCGCCTGGACGACCTCGCGGCCGTCATGGAGGCCCCGACCTGCGATATACTGTTGCTTAATAATAGTTGTCATGAACAAAAACTATCTACACATATATATATATATATACAAGACAGCAGTGCCGCTTCGCGCCATGCACCTTGGTCCTTGAAGTTTGGTATGCAGGCGGACTAGCGGGAAGGTCAAGCCGACAATTTAACGATAGCTCCTTTTCCGGCATCACCGCTATAAAAATGTTTTTCGTTATCTTTCCTCCATGTTTCTTATTCCTAATTTTCGCCATGCCCTGCGCATTCTCCCCATCCTCCTCAGCTTTTTTTACGGAGGCTCCTCCTTGGAGAGCCTCTGGGGGCCTCATGGGCGTGTCCTGGAGGCTTTCTTCTTAAGGCCTTCTGGAGGCCTCCTGGGCGTGTTCTGGGGGTTTCTGGGGGTTTGTCGGGCCACCCAGCCTCCAACCGCGGTCTCCCTGAACGACCGGGTCACGATTTGGAATGTATATATATATATATAGGTTCCCCAATCAGCGCTTGCACTGAAGGGGTCCTAGCACAGGTCGAACGATTTGGCGAAATTTTCCCGCCGATGTTGGTCGCACGCTGGGTTCCCGGGTTCCCGGTTCCGGGTTCCCGGGTTCCGGGTTCCCGGGCCGATGTCGGTGGGCGGCGAGGTTCCTAGGTTCCCGTGTTCTTGGTCGATCTTCTAATCGATCGGTCTCAGCATCGATCTCATTTCCTACCTCGCTATCGACCTCACCATCGTTCGCACAATCGATCTCACAATCGATCTCGCAAGCGATCTCACTGGAGATCGCACGAGCGATCTCGCGATCGATCTCCCTATCGATCTTATTGAATCGGTTTCATTCTCGGTCTCACGATCGACCTTACAATCGTCCTCTATCGATTCCACTATCGATTTGATTGTCGATCTCACAATCGATCTCAAGATCCATATGACTAGTTTTCAAGTCATCCACTGACTGGGGTTTTCTCAGGTGTGATATATATATATATATATACACACACACGCCCACCCCACCCCACCTCACCCAAAAAAAACGAGGTCCTGGCGAGGAAAATCCTGTGAGGCCTCGCGCGGCGCGCAGTGGTTGTAGTTCCTATCTAGGCCGCGCGCCCGCCCAGTAAGGCATATGACGACGCTCGCGCGGCGATGATCCGACGGAAGTCCAACGTAAATCCGAAGCGAACCCGGCGCAGATCCGACGGGAACCCGACGCAAGTCTGGCGCGGA
>CAUYUJ010002736.1:338475-349394 GCA_963575745.1 Prorocentrum cordatum
GGCGCCACGAACGGGAGCGAAGGGGCCACGAAGGGGAGCAAAGGGGCCACGGAGGGCTGCAACGGGGCCACGAAGGGCTGCAACTGGGGCCACGAAGGGCTGCAACGGGGCCACGAAACAAAGCGAGGGGGCCACGAAGGGCAGCGAGGAGGCCACGAAGGGCTGCAACGGGGCCACGAAACAAAGCGAGAGGGCCACGAAGGGCTGCAATGGGGCCACGAAACAAAGCGAGGGGGCCACGAAGGGCTGCAACGGGGCCACGAAGGGCAGCGAGATCCCGATTCCTAGATAATCTGCGAGGGAGTCCTAAGCGTGAGCGCGACTCCTGGGTGCCTGGGTGTCGGGAGCGCGGCGCTTGAGTAAATTGCAGGAAATTCCAACGCAAGGGCGCTATTCGTCACTAAATTGCAAGCAAGTTTCCAGCGAGAGCGCGACTCCAGAGCGCTGGGAGAGCGGCTCCTGAATAAATTGTATGGCAGTCCCAAGCGAGAGCGCGATTCCATAATAAAATGCGAGGAAATCTCGGGCGGGAGCGGAGGTCATGGCTAAATTGTGAGGAAGTCTCAGGCGGGAGCCGTTGTTGTTGTAACCCAGGGGCCAAGGGCCCAGTTTGAGCATCAAGATTTTCCCTGTCAAGAAACAGGGTGCGAGCGTCGAGGGGCACACTTTAATTACGAAAAACGAGTGTGCACCGGTGGCGGGGGATCAACAATAGTTATTTTTCAGAAATGAGAGTTCAACGACAGCAACAACAACAGAAACGCCGTTTTGATTCGTTCAAGGTGTTGGAGGCCTGGATCGGACGGGGCCAGGACGAGGAGAAGTCCTTTCCAGAGCGTTCTGGAACGCTCTGAGAAGGCCGCGGCGCCCGAGACACCCTCACCCGATTATATCCTCGTCCTGGCTTTGTCTAAGGGGACCACCGCCGACGTCGCCGACGCATCGGCGTTGCATCGAGCCTCATCGGCGGTGCGGCGTGATCCTCCGACCCTATCTGGGAGGCCAGGAGTTGACTCGCCGGATCTCACAGATTCTCGTCCTGGCTTCGGCGGCCAGCTTGGGAGGGATGTGAGGGGGGCAGGCCTTCTCAGAAGGCTCGGAAGTCCCCCAGCCTCCTGAGAAGTTTTCCGAGCCTTCCCCGAAGACACAGAAAACCTCTCAGAAGGCCGGAGGGCTTCTGAGAAGCCTCGCCGCTTTGTGAGAAAGCCTCCCCCTTCTCACTGCCCCCCATCGCTTGCCGCCGAACCTGGTTTTTCGGTCATAGCTCAGATCTCCAGCGGCCGTTCGGAACGATCCAGGCACCCCCGGAGCGCCCTCGGCGAGGCGCAGCTCCTGGCAACCCCAGGCTAGAAAAGCGCCGAGAGCCGACGACAGCGTCCGAAAACCTCGAACCTCGAGCCCTCCTCGAACCAGATCTCACAGAATCTCGCTGCATCCCCACCCGAATTTGTCTTCGTCATGCCTTCGCTTATGTCGGGCGTGTCCCCCCTACAGAGGGATTTTCGCCCCCCCCCAAAAAGTACCCCTAAAAAAAACCAAAAGGTCACAAAAAACTCAAAATAGTCCCCAGACTATGTTTGGATTATTTTGGGGGACAGGCCCGACTTAAGGCCTCGCCTTCCCCAGAGGAGTCCCGCCAGCAGGCGCAGGACGACGCCGCCCGGGCCCTGGCGGAGGCTGAGGCGCGCCTGGAGCGGCGCTGCGCCGAGGCCGAGGAGCTGGGCCGCGTGCTGCGCGGCGACCTGGAGGCGAGCCAGAGCGACAGCAAGGCCTCGAAGAAGAAGAAGAAGAGAAAGAAATAACAAAACAACGAAAAAGACTACTACTAAGAATAATGAGGATAATCATAATAATACGAATAATAATGATAGTAGAAGGAAGAAAAATAATAGTAAAGAGGAAGAAAAAGAAATAAAAAGAATAACACTAGTAAGAGTAATGGCAACAGTAAGAAGAATAATAAGAAGAAGAGGAAGAAAAAAAAAAAAAAAACAAAAAAAAACAAAAAAAAAAAAAAAAAAAAAAAAAAAAAAAAGAAAAAAAACGGAGGAAGAAGAGGGGGGGAGGAGCAGGAGGAGGAGCTGCACGGCCCTCTCGCTGGGGCCCCTGGGCCCTCCTCCATTTCCGAGAACGACGACCGACGGCGGCGGCGGCGACCGATGGCGGCGGCTCGAAGCCGATGCGACCGACACCTCTACAGCCAACACCAAGGGCGCCCTCGAGGGCGCGAAGTTATTCGCGCTTCGCGCTTCGCGGTTCGGCTCCGATTCCTCCTCATCCTCCTCTTCTCCCTTGGGAGGCGGCGCGAGAGCGCGAAGTTATTCGCACTTCGCGCTTCGCGCAGCGCGAAGCGCGAAGTTGGGAGCCCTTGCAACACGCTGGAGGAAGCACAACTTTGGGCCTCTGGCCTCGGGAGGGACTCCAGTTTTCGGGCACAGCGCCCTAGATGTAGGTCGGGGAACCTACTCGTGGCCGAGGCTCGCCGTGGCCAGAGCGACAGCAACGCTCGAAGAGTCTCGGCCTCCCAGGTGGGGTCGGAGTGGATGGGGTCGGGGGATCGCTCCGCACCACCGATGCATCGACGATACGGCTCGATGTTGAGCAAGAATTTCTCCACGCCGATGGCGCCCATACATCGCCGACGTCGCCAGAGCGGCAGCAAGGCTCGAAGCAGAAAAGGCCAATGCAGCCGATACCGCTACAGCCCACACGCTGGAGTAAGCACGAAGTTCCCAGACCCCCGACGTCATGATTTTCTCATGACGTCGACCCCACAGGTCTGGACCCCTTCCCCGGGGCCGGTTCTTCGTCCTGGGCCGTTTTTTGGAGGTCCCGAGGCCCGGCAAGGGCTTCCAGAGGCCGAAGATGGCGAAAAGCCTTCCGCCGTGATTTTCTTGTCCTGCCTCGAGGGGCTCCGGGTTGGGCTCGGGAGCGGCGTCGGTCTGCGGGCCACTTGCTCGAGGCCAGAGCTCGCCGCGGCCCTCCAAGAAGAGAACAGGGGGAGGAGGAGGAGGAGGAGGAGGAGGAGGAGGAGGAGGAGGAGGAGAAGGAGGCGGACGGGGAGGAGGAGGCGGACGAGGAGGCGGAGGCGGAGGAGGAGGCGGAGGAGGAGGAGGAGGAGGAGGAGGAGGAGGAATGCCGCGTTCTGCTCCTCCAGAGGCTGCCGTGGCCGACGCCAAGGCCGAGCTGAGCCGCAGGAGACGGCTTCTCAAGGGTCCGGCGGCAGCCCGGCTTGGCGGGCCCGCTTGCCCCACGACCCGCCTCCCCCCCGTGGGATAAGCTGACCTTGTCGGTTGCGCAGGCCCGAACGGGGTTCGCAGCATTATTGCGCGCGGGCATGCATGGGGCTGCCCACAGCGAAAAAGCCGGCTTGTCGATCGGCCATCTCCTCCCCCCCCCATCGCATAACCGAGGCTCGACAGTAAGCCCAGGGGGGAAGTGAGAAAGAGAGGGCCTTCTCAGAAGGCTCGGAAGTCCCGCGGCCTCCCGAGAAGTTCTCTGCGCCTTCCCCGAAGACACACAGAGCCTCTCAGCAGGCGAGAGGGCCTCTGCGAAGTCCCGCCGCCTTGTGTGAGCAGGCCCTCTCCGTCGTCTCGCTTGCCCCCCTGGGCTCGCCGCCGGAAGGCCCTCGCGGAAACACAGCAGCAACCACAACCAAAAACAATGGGAACGAAAACAACAACAACAACAACAACAACAACAACAACAACAATCACTTTACCCGAACGCTCAGTGTTCTCACCAGTGCCAGGGTTTTCATGCGACGCCAGCCAATACCCCCACTTTGTGGGGGGGCAATGCAAGCTCTACCAAATATCCACACGACTCTTCGCCACCACCCACACCCAGCTTCCCGCCCTATGACGTTCGGACACTTCACTTCGTGGCCTGCGGACGACCGTGGCTACTACACTGGCGTGGAGTACACACCCACAGAAGTTGTTAAGCCTACGTTCGTACACCCACAGAAGTTGTTAAGCTTTGTTAACCCACAGAAGTTGTTAAGCCATCCACAACCCCGTTGCAAGAGCGTGCGAAAGTAGCTCGCGCGAGCTCATGTAACATAAATGTTGGCAAACCATTGGTTTTTTTTAGGATTCGGACAGCGCGCGCGGGTAGAAATTTTGAAAAGTCGTGCAGGTGTTTTTCGAGGACCTACGGTGCGATTCGTGTGATTTTATGATGCGTGGTGCTAAAATTCTTAAGAAGCCCAATGGTTTTTGGAGATTTCGGCGTGCGCGCGCGAAGAAAAAACGAATGTGTCCCGCATGGTATTATTTGACAGGGATGATGGCCCTGGCAGGTGCGCAACCGTTGTCGCAGAAGTTCGAAAAAGTTGCTCGCAAAAGCCCGTTTGACAGAAATGTTTAAAAAGTGTTGGGTTTCCTACGAATCCGCAAGAGCGCGCGGGATGAGATTTTGACATTTTTTTTTGAAAAACCATTGGTTTTTTGATGTTTTTATGTTAAAATCGCTCCGAACACTAAGCTTTTGGAAGGATTTCGTCTTGCGCGCGCGAATGTCCACTTTACCTTATTTTTTGCAAGGGATTCTTGAAATTTGATTATATTAGAACAAGAAATGTCATTTTATAGTGTTTTTTGCAAGGGAAAACGGACTACAACAAAACAACCGGATCTGGACCCCATCCACTTTTCTGAAGCTTTCGCGAAAAAAATGATGAAAATGTAGCTGCGGCCTAGGCGCGGCGGGGGTGCCGTGCACCAGGGGCCCCAACAATAATTATTCTTTAGAATTAATAATGTTCAATAATAATAATAATAATAATGATAACACAACAACAACAACAAAACAAAACAAAAAAAAAAAAAAAAAAAAAAAAAAAAAAAAAAAAAAAAAAAAAAAAAAAAAAAAAAAAAAAAAAAAAAAAAAAAAAAACGTTCTCCAGGCTCGACGACAGGCTGAAGCGCGCGGAGGCGCTGCACGCGGGCGTCTCCGAGGGCCTGCGGGGCGACCTGGGCGCCCTCGCCGCCGAGGTGGCCGCGCAGGCGCGGCGCGCGGCGCAGCTGGACGGCTGCGCCGCCGCGCGCCTGCAGGACGCCTGCGACAGGCCTCGGGCGGGGGGCCGTCCTGCAGTTCGTCGAGGGCCCTGCTTTTGTTCTGTGTTCGTTTTTGTGTTCCTTGTTTTGCCGATCGGCGCGGGCCCTCGGACCCCCCCTCCCCCCCCCCCCTGGAGTGCTTGGCATCGCTCGGACGTGTGCATTTTTCCTGCGGCGAGGACCGACGAGGAGCATCCTTGACCATTTGCCGAAAAAAACCACGCACGAAACCGAAAAAAACACAGGGAATGGACGTCCGAGCGATGGCGAGGGCCCTGTTATTGTTCTGCGCTCGTTTTGGTTTTCCTTGCTTTGCCGATCGGCGCGGGCCCTCGGACACCCCCTCCCCCCCCCCCCCCCTGGAGTGCGTCTTGGCTGTTTTGGGCCGCCTGCTTCGAGCAGGTGGGGCCCCCCTTCCCCACAGGACCCAGTGCTGCAAACCGTCGCACTAAGCAGAAGTCTGGAGCCAGACCCCCCCTCTCCCCCCCCTTTCCGCCCAATGTCGAAACGCCGAAAAAAAAACCTCATCTTCCTGTTTGGGACTCTTGCTCGCGCCGTTTTCGGTTCGGCTCCGCTTTGTACTGCCGCTATATGTTTCTGCTTGGGGCTGCCAGTGTTTATTCGGTTTCGGTTGGCCGAAAACTGAAAAGTTGATAGCGGGAAGAACTGCGCCCCTAGCATTTTTTAGGGCTTGGAGTCCGAGCCTAGGATCAGGATAAATCGTTCCAGAGCGTTCCGGAACACCCTCCCATGAGATCCTAACGCGGCGCTTTCGCCGGGCTTCGGGCCCCGGGACCCTCACACATCGATCCGGCTCGAAAAACGGCTGAGAAAGATGGGGTCTAGGGCTCCAGTCGTGATTTCTATGGTCTTTCAATTTTTCGCGACGTCAAGGAGGAGTAGGAGGAGGAGGAGGAGGAGGAGGAGGAGGAGGAGGAGGAGGAGGAGGAGAGGAGGAGGAGGAGGAGAAGGAGGAGGAGGAGGAGGAGGAGGAGGAGAAGGAGAAGGAGGAGGAGAGGAGGAGGAGGAGGAGGAGGAGGAGGACGCGAGGCGAACTGTCTCTCAAAACGAGGACCCAGCACTCAGATCGTTCTGGAGCGCTCTGGAACGGCCGCGGCGCCCGCCACGTCTTCCAGGACTGCCAGATCTCCGAGATCCCCTGGCCCTTCCCCGTGCGACAGGCTCCCGCGGTTGCCCCCTGCGAGCCAGACCAGGGCGAGTCTGGAGCGCAGCCCGTGTGCGGCGTTCCACAGAATGCTTCGCCTTCTTCCTCGGCGGAAGGGCGGCGGAAGTAAAGCGGGGTCGCCGCCGCTGGCGGAAGCCAGCGGAAGGGCGGCGGAAGGTGGTGGAAGGCCTTTTTTGGGGTTCAGGGTTTCCGAAATCGTTCCCTTCCTCGTCCTCCCCTGCGCATCCCGAAAAAATTGCGCTGGAAGAACAGCGCGCAAAAAAAAAAAAAAACGCACAAACAAGCAAAACGCCTTCCTTGCTATGGCTTCTATCTAGAGGCACAGATACAGACACACACACACACACATACACAAGCACACACACACACAAGCACACACACACACACACACACACACACACACACACACACACTTTTTGCGTCGGCGGCTGGGCAGAGGTTGCTGCTCCGGCGATCGGGCGTCAGTGGGGCGCGCTGGATGTGCAAAGTGGGCCGCACTGCACGCGAGGACTCCTCCTCCTCCTCCTCCTCCTCCTCCTCCTCCTCCTCCTCCTCCTCCGGCGCAACAGGAAGAGGGGAAGCCGGGCCCGCCCAGGCGAGGCCCGGGCTGCGGCGGGGCGGACGCCGGGGGTGGGAGCCAGCCGCGGCGTCCCCGGGCATCGGGGGGGGAGGGCAGCCCGACGGCGGCCGGGCAGAGCCGCGTGGGGGAGCAGGTGCCACGAATGGGCACGTATGCAACGTCCAGGCCAGCCAATCAGTATCAGCCCACAGGAGAGCCGCGTGGGGGAGGAGGTGCCACGAATGGGCAAGTATGCAACGTCCAGACCAGCCAATCAGTATCAGCCCATCCATGGGAGAAGCAAATGGAGCTGACGTTGGACAAGCCTAAGCAGCAAGCAGCAGGCGGCTGCAGGTGCCACGAACGGGCAAGTATGCAACGTCCAGACGAGCCAAGCAGTATCAGCCCATAGGAGAAGCAGATGGAGCTGACGTTGGACAAGCCTGGGGAGGGCAGCCCGACGGCGGCAGGGCAGAGCCGCGTGAGGGAGCAGGTGCCACGAATGGGCAAGTATGCAACGTCCAGGCCAGCCAAGCAGTATCAGCCCATCCATGGGAGAGGCAGATGGAGCTGACGTTGGACAAGCCTAAGCAGCAGGCGGCTGCAGGGAGAAACGCCTGTCACACGAGGATGCAGTCACCACGCCACTGGGGGAGCCGGCGGTGCTGGCGAACCCAACGGCTGGGCAAAGCGCCGAGACCTGGTGACCTGCGACACACACACACACACACACACACACACAATCTCTTGGCGGTAGCGGCCTCGCGCGCGGTGACGATCGGGCCGGACGAAAGGGGGGGATTGGGAAGGGGGGGGGTACGAAATTTGTTGCGTGCAGCTGGTTTCGGCCAACCGAGGGGCCCACTCCTCGATACATAGCCGCCTCCGGCGCCGGGAGGCGCCGGGAAAATCAGCTACGCGAGCTGATTCTCAAACCCCCCCTTTGCTATCCCCCCCTTGCGCCCGACCCGAGACGAGGCGGCGACGAGGCGTGGCCAGGCCCTCCAGCATCGCTCAGGATGCGGGCCTGCCGACGCCGGCCATGCGGGCGCGGATGGCGGGGAGGGCACGCGCAGGCCACCGGTGGGCGTTGCCAGCACGGCAGCACGAAGGAAGGAGTAGGTCGGGCATCTCCCTTCTACAGGGGGAATCTTCAAGAACAGCCGAAGAATTCTCAGGGGACGATTGTTTTGACCACTGTGGAGCAGGTGTGGCACATGTGCTGGGTCTGTCTTGTGCTACTTGTCGCCCAGAATCCGCCTGCAGGAGGACATGCCCGACCGAAGGGAAGGGCGCCGCGTCAGCCATCTGGGCGTGGAAGGCTCGGCGGGGGCACGCAGACCGAGGGGCCTGCCCAAACGGCGAGCGCGGTGGACCTGCAGTGAAAGTCCACACGCTGGGGGCGCTGATTCAGGAACGTGCGCGGGAGGCTTCAGACCCTGGAGAGCTCCTTGTCTGATGAGGGCGGCGGCGACATCCACCGCCACTCCGCGGTTGGAGTTCCACTGGCTTCCAGACCCTGGATTCCAATGCCCCCACTGTAGTAACCCAGACATCCGACGTCTCGATTTTTTCGAGGCGTGGGCCACCACTTCCCCAGGACCGGTTTTCCGTCCCGGGTCGTTTTCTGAGGGTCCCGAGGCCCAGCGACGGCCCCGAGAGGCCGAAAACGACGAAAAACCTCCGTCTCGTTTTTGTTCGAAGCGCCCGATGTCTGGGAAGGGCGGGTCGCCTTCCCAAGGGCAACCTGGCGTCCTCAGATCCTGTCCTGCAGTGCGCCGCCAGGAAAGCCTCAACCTGGGACGCCCAGGGACCGCCCAAGGGTCCTGCGTGCTTGCAGCACGTCCTCACGACACGTTTTGGCTATAGGTACACAAACGCGCATAAAAACGCACACACGCACACACGCACACACACACACACACACACACACACACACACACAAATGTTAACCATTCTTTTATGTGTTTGTAACAATGTCGTACGAATTATACGAATACACACAATCATATATTATTCATATATATGATAAAACAAAGATGAAAAAAAAAAAAAAAAAAAAAAAAAAAAAAAAAAAAAAAAAAAACTGCGACAGGCTCGAGGGCGCCACGCGGGCCCAGTCGGAGCAGACCCGGCAGCTGGGCGAAGACCTGCGCGCGGAGCTGCGGCAGAGCGCCGCGTTCCTGCAGCGCCGGGCCGGCGAGGAGGCGGGGCGGCTCGGCACCGTGGAGCGCGGCCTGCAGGCGGTGGAAAGGTCTCCCGGGATCATGGCGTTGGATCTTGCTCCTCCTCCTCCTCCTCCTCCTCCTCCTACTCCTCCTCCTCCTCCTCCTCCCTCCTCCTCCTCCTCCTCCTCCTCCTCCTCCTCCTCCTCCTCCTCCTCCTCCTCCTCCTCCTCCTCCTCCTCCTCCTCCTCCTCCTCCTCACTCCTCCTCCGCCAGCTCGCGTGTCAGGGGTGGTCAGACCCAGGCATCGGACGTCTCGAAAAAAACGGGACGGAGGTTTTTCGTCGTTGTCGGCCTCTCGGGGCCCTCGCCGGGCCCCGGGGCCGTCGAGAAGCGACTCGGGACGAGAAGCCGGTCCCGCGGAAGTGGTCGGGAGGTCGAGGGCCCGTGTATCGAGAAAATGGAGACGACGGATGTCTGAGGATTCCGTTCGGAAAACTATAGGGTGGGCCCGGGGTGTCCTGGAGAATCTCGTTCCAGACTGCGAGGTGAATTTCGTGCGGTTTTTCTTGGCCAGGAATGAGGACCAGCAAGAATCCACGCGGAATTCACATCGTTTTCGCTCGCCGCCTCGGGCAAAAAGCCACGCAGAATTCCACGCAGAAATCCGCTGCAGCACAGCACGTCTGCAAGGCCGGTGCAATGACCAGGGCTCCAGCGCATTGAGAATATCAGGACGGAGGTTTTTCGCTCTTTTCTGCCTGCAGTGGACCTCGCCGGGCCTCGGCACCGTCAAAAGACGAGGCAGGACGAAAAACCGGCCCCTGGGAAAGGGTCTGGACTTCTGGGGACGCCGTATTGAAAAAGGGCCTGCAGGCGGTGGAGAGGCCTCCCAGGGCGCATTGGTTCTTTCAGGGGAACGAACAGCGACATAAACATAAAAACTCGGAGGTCCGCGCGGATTCCTCGGATCCGCGCTGGGGCCCTTTGGCCGCGCCTCCGGCGCCGCCCCTGGCGCGCTCCGCGCGCCAGGGAGGGGGCTCGAGCGCCGATCCGAGAAGTCCGCGCGGACCTCCGCGTTCCCATGTGGACGCCATTCTTCGTCCCCCTGTTTCTTCTGCTATCTTCGGCGCCTTGGGGGAGGGGGCTCGAGCGCCGATCCGAGAAGTCCGCGCGGACCTCCGCGTTTCCATGTTGATGCCATTCTTCGTCCCCCTGTTTCTTCTGCTACCTTCGGCGCCTGGGGGGAGGGGGCTCGAGCGCCGATCCGAGAAGTCCGCGCGGACCTCCGCGTTTCCATGTTGATGCCATTCTTCGTCCCCCTGTTTCTTCTGCTATCTTCGGCGCCTTGGTGAGTGGCTCGAGCGCCGGGCATCCGGCTCGAGAAAGTCCGCGCGAACCTCCGCGTTTCCATGTTGATTGCCATTCTTCCGTCCCTCTTCCGATCTTGCTACCTTCGGCGCCTTGGGGGAGGGGGCTCGAGCGCCGATCCGAGAAGTCCGCGCGGACCTCCGCGTTTCCATGTTGATGCCATTCTTCGTCCCCCTGTTTCTTCTGCTATCTTCGGCGCCTTGGGGGAGGGGGCTCGAGCGCCGATCCGAGAAGTCCGCGCGGACCTCCGCGTTTCCATGTTGATGCCATTCTTCGTCCCCCTGTTTCTTCTGCTATCTTCGGCGCCTGGGGGGAGGGGGCTCGAGCGCCGATCCGAGAAGTCCGCGCGGACCTCCGCGTTTCCACGTTGATGTCATTCTTCGTCCCCCTGTTTCTTCTGCTACCTTCGGCGCCTTGGGGGAGGGGGCTCGAGCGCCGATCCGAGAAGTCCGCGCGGACCTCCGCGTTTCCACGTTGATGCCATTCTTCGTCCCCCTGTTTCTTCTGCTACCTTCGGCGCCTTGGGGGAGGGGGCTCGAGCGCCGATCCGAGAAGTCCGCGCGGACCTCCGCGTTTCC
>CAUYUJ010002736.1:349494-379494 GCA_963575745.1 Prorocentrum cordatum
CAGTAGTGGTAGTAATAGTAGTAGCAGTAATAGTAATAGTAGTAGTAGTAGTAGTAGTAGTAGTAGTAGTAGAAATAATAGTAGTAGTAATAGTAGCAGCAGCAGCAGCAGTAGTAGTAGGTAGTAGTAGTAGTAGTAGTAGTAGTAGTAGTAGTAGTAGTAGTAGTAGTAGTAGTAGTAGTAGTGGTAGTTAGTAGTAGTAGTAGTAGTAGTAGTAGTAGTAGTAGTAGTAGTAGTAGTAGTAGTAGTGGTAGTAGTAGTAGTAGTAGTAGTAGTCGTAGTCGTAGTAGTAGTAGTAGTTGTCGTAGAAGTAGTAGAAGTATCAGTAGTAGTAGTAGTAGTAGTAGTAGTAGTAGTAGTAGTAGTAGTAGTCGTAGTAGTAGTAGTAGTAGTCGTAGTAGTAGTAGTAGTAGCAGTAGTAGCAGTAGTAGTAGTAGTAGTAGTAGTCGTAGCAACCGTAATTAAAACATAGCAACACAATCATAGTGATTAGATTTCTAATTCATTAGGGCCATACTCATAATCTTTCGGAGCCCCTCGCGGACCTTGTGCATCGGGGCTTACGGCACCGCCCCTGCCGCGCTCCGCGCGCCAGGGAAAGAGCTCGCCAGAGAAAAGCGTCCTGCGTCGATCCGAAACTCCGCGCGGAATTCCGAGAAACTATGTTGATTCCGTTTGTTTTTTTTGCAGGGGGAGAGAGTTCACGCTTCGCGTATCCCCATCAGTTTAGGCAGCTTAGGTTCCGTCGGTCCCCGTGCGCTAGGCAATTAGGTTCGCGCGTAGCCCGCCCGACCTCTGACGCTGCTGGCGCGCTCGCCTGCGGCCGTGACAAAAAGTATCCCCATCAGTCCATTCAGATATGATGCCCAGCAGAGTTGCTTTGAGCGGGGGAGTGGAGCGTGGCATCGTTTAGGGATCTCCTGGAGCCTGCGCGGGCCAGAGGCTCCGCGGATGCCTCTCTTGGTCTCTCTTGGGGATCTTTCGGGGGTCTCTTGGAGGCCCCTTGGGGGGGCGTCTTCGGGAGCTCCTGCCCGCTTTTGGGGGAACCCTCCTGGAGCGCGTCGGGTGCCATAATCTCTGGGGCGCCTCGTGGGGGCTGCCTGGGGGCTCCTCGAGACTTCTGGGGGGGGGGCGCTTGGCCCAGCTTGGGCTTCTCTTTGGGCCATCTCGGGTCTCGAGGAGGAGTTGAAGGACCAGGAGGAAGTTCTCGGATCTAGGCTTGTACAGTGCCGTTTTGAATACATGCTCCGCGTGCGGATCATGCATTAAACATGCATGGATTTAGTATTAGAAACAACGATGAGTTCATGCATACATTCATTTTAAAATGATTCATGCGTTAAAATCCGATGTTCTGAAACATCCCATGTCTTAAAAACTGCCCTGTCGTTGTCTTCAGCTTCAGTAGGGCGGTTTCGGGCGGGCTCGGCCTGGCCTTGGCGGGCGGGTTTCGTGGCGGCTTCTTCATGGCCCCCCCCGACTCCCGAGAAGCCCTCTCGGAAGTTTTCCGGCTTGTTCGAAAAGCCTCCCCCCTTCCTCCTCCTCCTCCTCCTCCTCCTCCTTTTCCTCCTCCTCCTCCTCCTCCTCCTCCTCCTCCTCCTGCTCCGCCCTCCTCCTCCTCCTCCTCGTCATCCTCCTGTTCCTCCCCTCCTCCTCCGCCCTCCTGCCTTCGTAGAAGGCCGCCCCCCTCGCGCCATCCCCTCGGTGCGCGCCTGGTCTGCAGGCCACATTTCGGGCCTCTCCTGCGGCCGCTCGGGACGACCCAAGCACTCCGCGACACCCCTCGACGAGGCGCAGCTGATGGAAAAAGCACCGGGGGGCGCGAACACGTTCGAAGAACAACCAACGGCATAAACATAAACTTGTGGCGCTCCGCGCGGATTTCTTGCATCCGCACTGGGCCCCCCTGGCGGCGCCTCCAGCGCCGCCCCTGGCGCGCTCCGCGCGCCAGGGAGGGGGGCCCAGCGCAGATGCAAGCAATCCGCGCGGAGCACCAACAGTTTATGTCTATGCCGGTTTCTTCCTCTCGACGAGCGTGCAGCTGATGGAAATCCCCCGGGGGGGACGCAAAGACGCCCAGAAGCATCGGAGTAGTCACCGAAGCATCCTGACCATCAGGCGATCGTAAACATGGACCAAAGGGGCGTGGATTGGCGACGGGTCCCGTTTCCATGGGAAGTCGCGGATTGCCGCCGCCGAGCGAGGCGACACCGGCCGCATTTTGGGGAGGGCACTTTCGAGAACCATGGATCGCTGATCCGTGGTTCTCGGAGGTGACCCAATCCATGGATCGCTGATCCACGTTTGCGCGCCAAATCAACGGATCTCTGATCCATGCTTGCGCGCCCCCGAGACCGGCAGCAGACGACGGGAGGCGGTCGACTACACGTAAGAGTGACCTTTCGATGGAGTGACCTTTGATGCGGGCTCATCGAGGTCCCTGGACCGCTGAGCGCGATGCGATAGTGGTTGCTTATGCCTTTGGATTTGGCCACCTTGCGCCCCCTCAGTCCGCGCACTAAAGGTCACTCTTACAGTCAACCCGCAGAGTAAAGATGGGCAGCCCTTCCCACGGTACCCTCGTATCCTTGCCTCCTGGGTCCATTCATGGCCACTTTCGTTGGCCGCGCCCCGCTCGAAACGTTTCGAGATGGGCGTCCAAGGCCCTTGGATCCTTATCGCTAGGAGAACAAAAAGTGACATAAACATAAACACTCGGAGGTCCGCGCGGATTTCTCGGATCGTCGCCGGACCCCCTTCCCTGGCGCGCGGAGCGCGCCCCAGGGGCGGCGCCGGAGGCGCCGCCGGGGGGCCCCAGCGCCGATCCGAGAAATCCGCGCGGACCTGCGAGCTTTTATGTTTATGTCACTTTTTGTCCCCCTAGCGATAAGGATCCAAGGGCCTTGGACGCCCATTTCGAAACGTTTCGAGCGGGTCGCGGCCAACGAAAGTGGCCAAGGATGGACCCAGGAGGCAAGGATGCGAGGGTACCATGGGGAGGGCTGCCCATCCTTACTCTGCGGGTTGACTGTGCCCAGCGCCACGCTCGCGTGTCGCCGAGGCGGGCCAAGGAGCGGGAGGCCGCCGAGGCGGGGGAACGCGCGCGCGCCCGTGTGCCCTCCGCGAGAGGGCGCCTCTCCCCGGGGAGGGCGCGCGGCCGTGGCGGGGGCGCGCGCACGGCCCCCGCTCGGCAGGGAGCGCTGCGTCAACCAAGGGTCGTGCCCGGAGAGGGTTTCGCCGGAGGGCTGGGGCGACACTCCTCCTCCTCCTCCTCCCCTCCTCCCTCCTCCTCCCCTCCTCCTCCTCCTCCTCCTCCTCCTCCTCCTCCTCCTCCTCCTCCTCCTCCTCCTCCTCCTCCTCCTCCTCCTCCCTCCTCCTCCCTCCTCCTCCTCCTCCTCCCTCCTCCTCCTCCTCCTCCTCCTCCTTCTCCCCCTCCTCCTCCTCCTCCTCCTCCTCCTCCTCCTCCTCCTCTTCCTCCTCCCTCCTCCTCCTCCTCCTCCTCCTCCTCCTCCTCCTCCTCCTCCTCCTCCTCCTCCTCCTCCTTCTCCCCCCTCCTCCTACCTCCGCCTCCGCCTCCACCTCCTCCTCCTCCCCCTCCTCCTCCTCCTCCTCCTCCTCCCCTCCTCCTCCTCCTCCTCCTCCTCCTCCCCCTCCTCCCCCTACTTTTCCCCTTCTCTTCCTCCTCCTCGTCCTTCTCCTTCTCTTTTTCCTTATCCTCCTCCTCCTCCTCCTCCTGCTCAGCCTTCGCCGCCTCCTGTTCCTCCTGTTCCTCCTGCTCTTCCTCTCCTCCTCCTCCTCGTCCTCCTCCGCCTCCTCCTCTTCCGCCTCCCCCTCCTCCACCTCCACCTCCTCCTCCTCCTCCTCGTCCTCCTCCTCCTCCTCCTCCTCCTCCTCCTCCTCGGGTCGCCTACGGCCCCGGGGGAAACCGTGCAGTCGTGGCCTCTGGACCAAACATGTAGCCAGCAGTGTGTGGCGAGGGCCCTGTTCCTGGATGACATCGGAGACGGAGACGGTATCGCGATGCCGCACCAAGTGGTCGAGGGCTCACCGTTCCCTTTTGTTGGGGTCTTCTGTGATGACTCGTCAATCCCTATTGAGTCCTATTGAGCCCTATAGATTCCTATTCCCTGCGCGAGAGCAGGCAATGGAACAAGGGTTCGAACGGCATTTAGGCCCAATGCGCTCAGCATCCGAGGCTACAGCAGGGGTAGCAAAGTCCGTCAGGCCTATTCTGCACGCCACAGGGCGGGAGTCGCCCTAGCAGCAAAAACGCTCACATCATATCTGATGTGTCTCTCTTCCACGTTTTAGCTGACGGCATGCCGGGAGAGCAAGCGCAACGAGCTGGGCAACAGCGGCGACCCCTCCTCCCAGCACCGGCTTCGAAAGCTCCTTCGGCCCCTGGCTCGCCAGAGGAACGGAAGGAACCGAGGTTGTCCGAGCAGAGGAAGTCGCCGCCGCCTGCGCTGCCACCAGCAGCTGTCACAGGGGCAGCTGCTGCAGCAGGCTTCCCAGCAGCGTCCTCCGTCATGGTGCCGCTACCAGAGTTGCAGCCAGCGTCGCAGGCGTTCTCAGGTGGGATGCTTGCGGCGCCTGCTGCCCAGGCGTCTACGGGCACCTTGGAGGCAGGCGATGACATCAAAGCCACGATCGACGAGCGGCTTAGGGGCTATGTCAGCCCAGAGGTCCAGGGACACATCAAGAAGGCCTCGAACACTCTGAGTGCCTCGATCGACGCGCTCCAGAGGCTCTTCGACCGCAAAGACACCTTCAACGAACAGTTGAAGGCGCTCGAGAAAGGCGATTTTCCTTCTGGCGTCAGGCCGTTCTCTGTTTCGTACGAGACCCCGCACCTAGACAACACATGGGCATGGACGAATCAGTGACAATCGGCATAGCAAATCTGTTCATCCGAGATGTCAAAAGGAAGCTGTACCCCGAGTACTTTGCAGCGCAAAACCGCCTTGATCTAAATATTCTAACTGAGCAGCGCCAGGAGTTGAAGACGAAGTGTTCGAAGGGCCACTTTGTGACGCAACGTCTCGCGGTCGAGTCGACCAGAGCCTACCCCTTTCAGTTTTTGGGTCTCGGTGACGACAATGCTCTCTCTTTCGATCATTCCACCGTGTTGCAGCCGCGATTGGTCGTCATCTGCAGGAAGATTGGACCAGGCGGCGGCTCGCACGCAGACAGAAACTATCGACCAGCAGTGGCAGGAGGAGGCCACGCGCAACCACATCGCAGACGAGGTATCCAGCAAGCCCCCCGCAGAGCTTCTGAATCTGGTAATCGGCTCGCGGATCCATGCTGCGAGAAAATCTCGGTCCACGATCCCCTCGGATATTCCATCGTCGGCGCCTTCATCATGGTACAACACAGCAGCCTTTGGCGATTCATCTTCGGAGGAAGTGCCGACTTCGCTTCCAACAAAAAAAAACGGCTTGCCCCCCGCGGGCAGCGGGGGGGGCAGGCAAGCGCAAAGCGACCAGCACGCGCAAGGCGAGTGGCAAGAGCAAGGCGTCCGACAAAAGGCAAGGGCAAACGAAAGGGAGCAGGGGCACCGAAAGGGCAACACAACTTCGAAAAGGCAAGGGTAAACAGGGCGGTCCAGCCCCGAAGCCCAAGCCGAAACCTAAACCCAAACCCAGGGTCCGTGGGCAGCGCGGAAATTGTTGAGGCTGCAACGCATCAAGGAAGGGCATACGCGATCCCGTCGTCATTGGGATCGTCCGTTCACATCTTCATGCCCTCCGAATTGTTGCCGCCGCCAGGCAGTCATCGCTGAGTTCCAATCGTTCGGCCGGGGCCTATATGTGAAATTGTTGGGCAACCTGTTGACGTGCGAATGGGGTCATCCTGGGGTCCACTTGTACGGTTCGATGAAGGCGACCACTGCTGCGCCGCAGCCGGGCAAACTGGATTGGGAAGTGGAGTATTTACTTCGGTCCTATCGTAAGCACGTTTTTTTTTTCCGCAAGGCATCGCTATTTCAAATAAGTTTGAGCTTTGGGAGCCTGCCAAACAACATCGCTTGGCGGCAACATTTTTCTGGTAATGGGCCTCGAGAGTGGTGTTTCCTGGCTGAAAGACCTGCTATCGCCCGCCCCTTTTTCCTGGTGAAGCCCCTCAGCCGTACGCTTCCTACATGGAGGGTTTGGTGAGTTCTGTATGGGATGCGTGCGTGAAAGCACGGATTCGTCATGGCTCGTCTCCAGCATTCCCCGCGGTCCTTACGTCGGCCTTTCGGTTTCTACGCCATGGCGCTCGGGGTGTTCTTCGCACAGGCAAGGGCAGTGGCTTTGCAACTTGTCACCAGCTGAGGCTGCACATTGCTGTTTTGTCCTGTCTTCGGAAACCTGTGTGGCACCGCGAGCTCGACGCCCCGCGCTTCGACGTGCACGCACGTGGCGCTTGCAGCGAGTATTTAGAGACGTGCAAGCACATTTTGTAGTATAGGAAGAGACGACATGGACAACGACCAATTGAAAGCTCTGGTTGGTAGTTCTTCGTGCGATTGCGCCATCTGTTTCAGGGTCACTGCAGCAGCCAAGACCCATGCGCCCCCAGGGAATTGTACGATACGGCTTTTTCACTGCATGCGGCCGCGGGGCCCGTTTGTTCCAGCCATGGCGGTACGTGAGCCACCTTCTACGCCAGCATCTTGTCCGCATGCCTCATCTCGTGAAGGATTCGTCACAGTTTCTGCGAGCCTTGCGGCGTAAGTCGTTCACACCACACGTGTCCATCGTGAAGATAGACATAACGAATATTATATGAGTGGGTCTCACGAGATGCTGATTGATCGAAGTTCGAGGTTTTTCCTGGGGCACCAAAACCGATGCACGTTGCTGCGTTGACGTTTATCCTGGAGAACCAGTTCGTGGAGGTCCTGGGCTTCAACACAATATGGCAGGTCGTGAGCGGTAGCGTGATGGACATGATTTGAGGTGGTGAGGTCTCAGATGCAGCTTACTATTTCCTAGCCGAGAAGAATCTTCTCTCAAACCGATCGTTCGTACAGTCAGTAGGTCGAGTGGCGTACTTCAGGTTCAAAGACGGCATCATCGCTTTCCTGGGCGGCCGCAACAACAATCCAGACCTGTTTTTTGCGACGCTGAGCAGAGAGTCGTCACCTTGGGAGGACGCTGATTTGAGACCCGAGACGTGCAAAGTCAGCTACAGGATGCACGAGAAGACGACTAGTCAATGGACCCCCTTGGCGAGGACAGTCTCCGCGCCCCTTCCGTGCACAGAGCGTGGCCAGTAACCATGGCGAGGACGTTTTTCCGATTGTGCACTTCCCCCTCCCTCGCTCAGCAACACGTTTCGCGGCTCGTTGGCCGCCTGAAGGCATCAGGCGCCAGCTTTCTCAGCTTGCAAGCCGTCGCACAGGCGCAACATCCCGCAATCAAGGCTCCTCCTAACAAGCTGAAGGACGCGATCTATATCGTAGTTCCGTTCTTCTGGCAGTGGCAACTTTCAGTCCTGCCTCGCGTACTGCGCCGTCTCAACATGCGATGGTCCGGCGCGACGGGCCTCGAGTTGCACCTAACTTGGCGGCTGGGTGACTCCCACCTGGTCCAGAAGCTCAAGGCATTGAATGCAGATTATTGCCATGACTACGCAGACTTTTGTCCCATCGATGGAGGTTGGTTGGGGTAGGACGGTGGTTTGAGCCCTATTGTTTCTATTCCCACCGCGAGAGCAGGCAATGGAACAAGGATTCGAACGGCATTCAGGCCCAACGCGCTCAGCATCCGAGGCTACAGCAGAGGTAGCAAAGTCACCCAGGCCTATTTTGCACGCCGCAGGGCTTGAGTCGCCCTAGCAGCAAAAACGCTCACATCATCATCAGCAGCATCATCATCACCAGCATCACCATCATCATAATCATCATCACAGTCATCATCCTCATCCCCATCATCATCATCATCATCATCATCATCATCAGGGGTCGTGGCTGGAGGGTTTTTTTTCCGAAGGGCTAAGGCGACCCCTCCTCCTTCGCGTGCTCCTCCTCCGCCTCCTCCTCCGCCTCCTCCTCTTCCTCCTCCTCCTGCTCCGCCTCCTCCTCCCTCTCCTCCACTTCCTCCTCCTCCTCTTCCTCCGCCTCCTCCCCCACCTCCTCCTCCTCCTTATCCTCATCTCTCTCCTCCTCCCTCTCCTCCTCTTCCTCCTCCTCCTCCTCCGCCGCCTCCTCGTTCTCCTCCTCCTCCTCCTCCTCCTCGTCCTTTTTCTTTTCTTTTTCCTCCAACTCCTCCTCCTCCTCCTCCTCCTCCTCCTCCTCCTCCTCCTCCTCCTCCTCCTCCTCCTCCTGTTCCGCCTCCGCTTCCCCCTCCGCCGCCTTCTGTTCCTCCTGTTCCTCCCGTTTCTCCCTCTCTCTTCTTCCTCCTCCTCCGCCTCCTCCTTCTCCTCCTCCTCCCCCTTCCCCTCCACATCCTCCTCCCCTTTCCCCTCCACCTCCTCCTCCTCCGTCTCCTCCTCCTTCCTCCTCCTCCTCCTCCTCCTCCTCCTCCTCCTCCTCATCCTCCTCCTCCTCCCCGGGTCGCCTACGGCCCCGGGGGAACCCGTGCAGTCGTGGCCGTCTGGACCAAACATGCAGCCAGCGGTGTGGGGCGAGGGCCCGGTTCCTGGATGACATCGGAGGCGGTATCGCGATGCCGCACCAGGTGGTGTAGGGTTTTGTGCGCCCCGGAAGCGGCAGGGCCGTTTTTTCACCGTTTCCACAAAAACGTCCGTTGAAAATGGAAACGGCAAAAACGGCGACCGGAAACGGCAACAAAAACGGCTCCAGGATTGGAGCCGGAGCCGGAACCAGTCAACAAACGGCGACGGAACCGGTAAAAAAACGGCGTCGGAACCGGCGAAAAAAAAAACAAAACGGAACCGGTAAAAAGACGGCCCTGTCGTTTCCAGGGCCCACTAAGCCCCTGCATCCCTGCTTCTTCGGAACATACTGAGCCAATGTCAACGTTTGGGGAACTCGACGTGGCAAGTAATGCGAGGAAGCGATTACAAAAAACGCTCCCCCCCCCCGGACCCCCCAAAATGATTGAGTGGGGCGGACTAATAGAATTCAGCCGCCGGAAACTGTTTTCTGAATCGTCCGCCCCCCGGCGTTCGCTTCATATATGACAGCCTACCCCTCCTTCCCATCCCTTACCATGGCGTAGATCCCCTCTCTACTCGCACAGTTGGATGTCGAGCAGGGCAATGATTTCGAAAGGGTACGCGATGCATTGTAGAGCACGGCGTGGCAGGGCGTTGAAGAGCACCGCAAAGCGTAGTATGTCACAGCATGGCGTGGCGTGGCGCAGTGCAGAATTGCATTACGCAGCGCAAAGCATGGCATCGCACAGCGGCCCCGAACATAACATTGCATACCATGGCGTTCAAGATCAAAGCGTAGCATGGCAGAGCACGACGTGGCACGTTCGTCGCCACAGACGGTCCGCCTGCTTTGCCTTTCTCCGCCAGATTTCTCTTCCGCGCGCGCCGTTGCGCAATTCGAAGGGGGGCGGCCGCGGGGCGCCCGCTTCCCTTCCCTGACTCCGGATCCGCCCTACGTTGGGGAAGTTCGTACTTAAGTAGGGCTTGGAATGTACGCCTTACTTTTCAAGCCCCGCTGATGCCAATTTCCGCTCTACTTTTCTGTTGTTGTTTCCGCCCTACTTCTGTGATGTTCGCCCCTTTTTATGTTGGGTGCTGAAATTTCCGCCCTACTTTTCCGGCTCCTTATAGGTGGATTGCCGACGCAAAGTAGCGCGGATTTGGAGTTAGGGTTGCCCGCCGAGCCGGGCGCCATGGCGGCCCGTCGGGATGGGCCCGACTGCCTCGGCTGGCTGACTGTGGCCAGGCGGCCGCGCGAGGGGTGGATTCTCCGCCTGACTGGCGGAGGCCTGCCGCCCGTGCGAGGAGACGCAGAGGAGCTTGCGCGGGGGGCCGAGTCAGACTCCTCCAGCGCTGCCGCTGCCTGGGCTGGTTACAGAGGCAGCGCCGAGGAGGCGTGCCCTCGCGCCCTGGGCCCTGGATCGCCACCTCGTGCCCCCCCCCTGGCCTTCCAGGCAACCCGGAATTGTCGGCCCCCCCTCTGCCTGCCCTGCCCCCCCGCTATTGCGGGGGCGAGGGGGCCCGCGAAACATTGTTGTTAATCGTCCGCCCCTTTTTTTAATATATATATATATATATATATATATGTATAACGCTTCCGTACATTACGCGACGAGGGAAAATAGGCTCGTCTTCATCGATGTTCGCGCGCATGCTGCCCGCGCAAGGCTGCGCGTGAGCGCCCTCGTTTCTAGCGCGGTGTGCCGCGCTTGCGGCCCGCCTGAGGCACCTCGTAAGGTCACTCTGCCATCTCTCGTAAGACCCGCTTCTGTTCGTCGCCCAAGTTCACAGAGCGCGTTCCACGACTCGCAAAGTGCCGACCCGCAAACGTCCGACAAAACGTTGGTCCGCCTCGACGTAGTGGATCGCTGATACCCCGCGGCGGATCCAGGCCATTTGCGAGTTACTTACTGGACGATTCGCGCAGCGCGCTCGTCTACACATAGGACCCTAAAAGAGCGATGCTGCGCGTTCTCTGCCCGGGGAAATGCTTCTTGGAAACGCACCTGCTCCTTAGGAGGCGCGGGCCTTGTCTGCGGACGTCAGGCCCGCACCTTCTGATAAGCAGCCTCTCTAAAAAGAAGCACCCCCCTCACTCTGTCCCCCCCTCTGTGCGCGAGCAAATGGCGCAGCGCCCAAGCTTGGGCGTCGCGTCATGGGGGGGGCGGCGCGTAGGGGGAGCAGCGAAAGGTGCAAAACAGGGGCCCCCGAGGGCCCCTCAAGGGGGCGCCTGATGGCCCACAAGGGATAGTTCTCCGGGCCCGAACGCTGCACCTTTCTCCCCCCCAATTCGTCACCCCCCACCCGGAGGGCTCCGAAGGAGGTCTTGGGGGACAGGGTTCTCCGGAACCACCCCATGGGGGCCTCAGGACCTCGCCGAAGCAGGGGGGGGGGCGATGATGCCCCTGGGGGACCCCTCCTGGGGAGCCCCCTCCCCCAAAAACCCCCGTGTGGAGCCCTCCGCGGCCCACGAGGCGACGCCCCAGCACCCGCGTGGCCTTCGCGGCGCGCGCCGCTCTTCGTGGCGCCGCTAGCGGGCCGCCCGCGCGGCCCCGCCGAGTGCCTCGGCCAGGGGCGGGCGGGCCGCCGCGCCGCGGCCGGGCTGCTCCCCCTCCTCCCATTCCCCTCCCCCTCCCCCTCCCCCTCCCCCTCCCCCTCCTCCTCCTCCTCCCCCTCCTCTTCCTCCTCCTCCTCCTCCTCCTCCTCGTCGTCCTCCTCCTCGTCGTCGTCCGTCGTCCTCCTCCTCCTCCTCCTCCTCCTCCTCCTCCTCCTCCTCCTCCTCCTCCCTCCTCCCCCTCCCTCCCCGTCCCCCTCCCCCTCCTCCTCCTCCTCCTCCTCCTCCTCCTCCTCCTCCTCCTCCTCCTCCTCCTCCTCCTCCTCTCCTCCTCCTCCTCCTCCTCCCTCCTCCCCTCCTCCCCTCGTCCTCCACCTCCTCCTCCTCCTTCTCCTCCTCCTCCTCCTCCTCCCTCCTCCCTCCTCCCCTCCTCCTCCTCCTCCTCCTCCTCCTCCTCCTCCTCCTCCTCCCCTCCTCCTCCTCCTCCTCCTCCTCCTCCTCCTCCTCCTCCTCCTCCTCCTCCTCCTCCTCCAGCCGCACCCACCGGCCCGGGGCGCAGGCATTGTCGGCCTGGCGGGGACCCAGACTCGGCGGCGAGCGAGGGAAGGAAGCGAGAAGGCCTTCCCAGAAAGGGTCGGGCTCCTCAGAAGCCCTCGGGGCCCTCTGAGACCCGAGGCCTCCCAGATGGGGTCGGAGTAGATGGGGTCGGAGGATCGCGCCGCATCGCCGATGCATCGGCGATGCATCGGCGATGCGGCTCGATGTGGGGCTCGATTTGCTCCACGCCAACGTCGCCGATGCAGTGCATGGCCGATGCATCGCAGATGCATCAGCGATGCATCGTCGATGTATCTGCGATGCGGTGAGATCCTCCGACCCCATCTACTCGGACCCCATCTAGGAGGCCTCTGAGACGCGTGCGGGCGCCGCCGGCAGCCGCAGACCCCCGCCGTCCTCGAGCCCGGCCCCTCTGCGCGCGCCCAGCCCCTTCCCCGGCAGCTTGGTGCATCGAGGCCGTGCGCTACCGCGGCCACTCCAAGACAACCACGCGTGCGCTGATGGCGGGCACATTCCCAGACCTCCGACGTATTGAACAAAATCAAGACGGAGGTTTTTCTAGATTTTCGGACTCCAGCGGCCCTCGCCAGGCTCCCGGACCGTCAAAGAGCGACTCAGGATGAAAAGCCGGTCCTGGGGAACGGGTCGAGGTTTCCGGGGGCCCCGTGTTGAAAAAATCACGACATCGGATCTCTGGGTTTATGTCCGAAGCAGACTCGTCATTCCTCGCTGAAGCCATTACCTTGGACGAGGCTGTCCAGGTGCTGGCCCAACTATTGTCGTTTACATGCGGCCGTCACCTTGGTGACGTGGGCCCCGTGGAAAGAAAGGAAGGGGGGATGTTTCTCGTCCCCGGTGCATGTTTGATGGCCCCGGGGCCCGAGAGAAAGCGGGCGGGTGGTGGTTCTCAGAGGCGTAATTTTCCCATTCTCATTTTGGAAAAATTGTGGGTAGAAGAAACCTGAGCCCCCATCGGAGGAGCGGCAATTCGAGCGCAATGGCGCGCGCGGACACGCGCGACCCGCCGCTGGTAACATCGTGAATGCGCGGGCGTCGCGGCGGCGACGACGGCGACGGCGACGACGACGGCGGCGTCGGCGCCGACGGCGATAACGACGGCGGCAACGGCGACGGCGGCGACGACGAACGTCGCGGCGACGGCGGCGACAGGGCCTGGGCCCACGGGCGAACTTGCGCCCCGCCCTTGTTCCTGGAGTCCCGCGCCAGATTTTATGGGAGCGAACTTTCTGCGCGCAGCTTTACCCCAGCCGTCTCTCCGCTTTGCAACAGCTTCCTGTTTGCTTCAGCAAGACGTCCTTTTTTCGGACTGCGCTGAGCGGGCCCTTGAGGGCGCCGCTTGGGCACCAACTGGTTCCAAAAGGGGCCCAGGGCCCTTCCCTGCACTCCCGATATTGGGCCACCCCCCCTTACACTCCGCCCGAAAGCCGCCGGACTGAAGACATCATGTCCTCGGATCTCTGGGACCGCCGGCGCTCGCCCCCCCTGCGCTCGTGCGGGACGGGAAAATGACCACAGCCACTGCTTCTTGTCGGCGCCGCCTTCCAGCCGGCCGAGAAACAAAGCAGTGGTTGTGGTCATTTCCCTGGTGCCAAGCTCAACGGAAATGACCACGGCCACTGCTTTGTTTCTGCGGGCTGGAAGGCGGCGACAAGAGAAAAGCAGTCGCTGTGGTCGTTCTCACGCCCCGTAGCTCGGCCCTTCTGCGCGCGCGCGCCCGCCCCGACGAGGCGCAACGCCCAGCCCCGCCGGCTTCGCCCTCGGCGCCGGCCGCGCCAAGCACGCCTCCGCCGCGCCTGTGCGGCCAGACCCGCCCGGACCCCCGTCCTCCTCCTCCTCCTCCTCCTCCTCCTCCTCCTCCTCCTCCTCCTCTTCCCCCTCCTCCTCCTCTTCCTCCACCTCCTCCTCTTCCCCCTTTTTCTCTTCCTCCTCCTCCATTTCCTCCTTTCCCTCCTCATCCTTTTCCTTCTCCTCCTCCTCCTCCTCCTCCTCTCTTTCCCCCTCCTCCTTCATTTTCGGAATCACTCCTGACCTCCTCGCGCCCTTCTGTGCACAATGTCGCCATAGCATTGGACCTCACGCCTGATGCTTTCAATCAGTTACACATTAGTGGCACTCCCGATTGAGCTCGAGTCATTCGCCTGTTGCGTCGAGTACCGGGGGGGCGAAGGGGACGTGAAGAAAGGTAAACCTGTTTATGGCCTGAGAGGGCCCTAAAAGGACCTCAAACGGGCACGAAAGGTGCACGTTTTGCCCCCCGCCACCGCATCGCCCCCCCCCCCCCCATGAAGCAACGCCCGAGTCGAAATGCCGATCCGATCGTACCGCGAGCATTGGTTCGCTCTGGCTCGGCCCCCTTCGGGGAGGAGGATCTCTCCGGTTCGGCGACGAAGTTGATACCAGTTTGGTTCGGCTCAATACAAGACAATGATCAGTTCGGTTTGGCTCGTGTTGGAAAAGCAGCGGTTCACGCCGATTCGGTTCGGCCCGGTTCGGTTCGGCCGCATCGGTTTGGTTCCAGGAGTTCCCTCAAATGGGTCTGATGGAAAAAACGAGGGGGAGAACGGAAATAAATGACTAACGACAACTGCATATACATATGTTCTCAGAGTTCCGTGCGGATTTTTTGGATGGGTGTTGGGCGCCACTGGCGGCGCCTCCAGTGCCGCCCCTGGCGTGTCAGGGAGGGGTGGGCCCAGCGGCGATCGAAGAAATCCGCGCGGACCTCCGAGGAATTCAGTTTATGCTTTCTAATGCTTCTATCAGGAAGCCTTCCTGAAAGGAACTGCTGGCGGCCTTCGTCCACCTTAGGTACGGGGACGAAGGTGACAGCAGCTTCTATATCGATTGTAATTCTAGCGCCGCTCCGCTCGTTGAGCTTTTTGTCGCAGCGCCTCCATAAGGCAATTGTGGGCATCGCGCTGCCACCTGCCGACCTGGAAGGCTCCGCCGTCAACATGGATCTCGAGCCTCAACCCCTCGTGCCAGCGCGGGCTGCTGAAGAGCCTTTGGTGCACGTTGACGCCGTCGGTTCGCATCGTAGCCTCCGCGTGGGCAGCGCTGCCGGTGTCGCCGCGGAGTTTTTGACAGGAAGTCGCCTGCTCGACAGCGGCCGCTGTCGGGTCTGGTCGGCGGTGCGCCCCGGGGGGGTGAACGAGAAGGGGCGGGCCACCTCGGAAGGCTCGGGAGTCCCTGGGCCGTCTGATCGGAAACCGGAACGTATGCAACGACCAGTGGCGGGTTGTGTTTCAATCCCAGGGTCTCTTGAGGGTCGGAGACGACGTCGGGGCGGTGTGGTGCAGGTTTGTTTCCCCGTGTGGCCAGAGAGACAGCGAAACACGTCTGCACCAGGATCCCGTACACGTCAGGATCCGCTTCCCTGTGCGCGTGTCGGTGCGGGGCAGGGAAAAGCCTGGGTGTGCATAGAGCTCGGCCCCCTTATCCGAGAAGTGCTCGAAGCCTTCTCCGAGGACAGAAGGCCTCTCAGAAGGCGCGAGGGGGCTCCTGAGAGGCCCCGTCGCCCCCTGATAAGGCCTCCTCCTCGCTTCGCCCCCCTCGCTCGCAGCCGACGGGGGACTCAGCATCTGCCCTCGGGCTCCGCACCCCGGGCCTACCGTTCCCTCTTCGGGCGTGCCGCTCTGCGCTTCGGGCCGGGCCCGCGCAGGATGCGGAGAGGAGGAGGATGAGGAGGAGGGAGGAGGAGGAGGAGGCGGAGGAGGAGGAGGAGGCGGAGGAGGAGGCGGAGGTGGAAGAGGAGGAGGAGGAGGAGGAGGAGGAGGAGGAGGAGGAGGCGGAGCTCCTCGCGGCGCTCTCGGGCCGGCGCGGGGCCCCCCCCTGGCCGCGCCTTCTGCGGCGCCGCCCCCCCTCTGCGCGCCAGGGAAGGGGGGGGGCGGGCGGGCGCAGGATGCCAGGCATCCGCGCGGAGGTCCGAGAGGTTCTCTGCGCATGCGGGTGCTCAGAGCCCCGAATCATCAGGGGTAACTCGGGTCAGGGATAATTCGGGTTCCTTTTTCGGGAATCCAACAACGAGTTACCCCGGACCCGAGTTACCCCGGATAACTCGGGCGTCCAGAGCCCCGAATCATCAGGGGTAACTCGGGTCAGGGCTAACTCGGGTTCCTTTTTCGGGATTCCGAACCCGAGTTACCCCGGACCCGAGTTACCCCGGATAACTCGGGCGTCCAGAGCCCCGAATCATCAGGGGTAATTCGGGTCAGGGCTAACTCGGGTTTCTTTTTCGGGAATCCAAACCCGAGTTACCCCGGACCCGACTTACCCCGGATAAGTCGGGCGCCCAAGGTGCTCCATCCTCTGCTGGGGTGGTGACGTTCCAGCCTACTTCTAGCCTCGATCACCCGTGCGGGCAGTAGTTATATTCACGTCCAGTGCTTCTCGGAGTCTCGGGCTCTCTTCCCCAGAAGCCGTAGCCGCACTGGATATGGACAAAGATCTGGCCCCGAGAGGCCTGATTTTATCCATATCCAGTTCGCCTCGGCGTTGCGGCACCTCTTCCAGAAAAGTTCAAGACTCTCTGGATATGGATATAAGTACTGCCCGCAACCAGAAGGGAGTTTCGAGCGCCAAGGGAGTGCCGCAACTGGAGGGCTTGCATGCGTGGGGGGCCCTGGGAGGCGGTGCTCGTTCGGCGCTGTCTCGATGCTCTCCGGGGCGCTCGAAGTCATTTCTGGGATGTGAGCCTCAAGCAGGATGAGGACGACATAGTGATTGTTCGCTTATTCGTTGTTTTGCCGATCGCCGCGGGCCTTCGCACCCCTCCCCATGGAGCAGATCTTGGCTGTTTTTGGCACCTGTTTCAAGCAGGTGGGGTCTCTCCCCTAGGACGCACTGTGGCAACCCGTCGCGTGAAGCAGAGGTCTGGAGCCCGACCCCCCTCCCTTCCCCCCCGCCCCTTCCGCCCCATGTCGAGACGCCGAATCAGAAGACGTTGACATGCTACGGTAGGGGCATTGGTTAAGGAATGTGCCCAGGAGGCTTCAGATGATGGGGCACTCCTTACGTGATTAGGGCGGCGGAGACTTCCAGGGCCAGCCCACGACTGGAGTTTCCAGGCACCTAGACCCTGGATTCCCTGGAGGAGGAGGAGGAGGAGGAGGAGGAGGAGGAGTTGGAGTTGGAGTTGGAGTTGGAGTTGGAGTTGGAGTTGGAGTTGGAGTTGGAGGAGGGGAGGAGGAGGAGGGGAGGAGGAGGAGGAGGAGAGGAGGAGGGGAGGAGGAGGAGGAGGAGGAGGAGGAGGAGGAGGAGGAGGGGAGGAGGAGGAGGAGGAGGGGAGGAGGAGGGGAGGAGGAGGAGGGAGAGGAGGAGGAGGAGAGGAGGAGGGGAGGAGGAGGAGGAGGAGGAGGAATCCAACGCTTTCTCATCCAACGCCCTCACCGTACTCGGGGGGGGGGGGGGCCGTCGCGCGGCAGCGCCCCCGCCGACGGGCGCACGAGCCGGGGGCCCCAGCCCTGCTCGTGGACGTCGCCGTCGCCGTCCTGAGAGACCGAAGCCCTCCTCGCCGGAGGCTTTCCTGGCGCTGTGTCTCGGGCCGGGCGAAAGGGGGGGTTTGGGAAAGGGGGGGTTACGAAATTTGCTGCGTGCAGCTGGTTTCGGCCTCACCGAGGGGCCCATTCCTCGATGCATGGGCGCCTCCGGGCGCCGGGAGGCGCCGGGAAAATCAGCTACGTGAGCTGATTCTCAACCCCCCCCTTTGCTATCCCCCCCTTTCGCCCGACCCGAGTGTCGTCCTCGTCGTGCTCGAGTCGGGCGATCTCGAACCTGGACGATGGCGGCGTGGACGAGCGACGGGTCCCGTGTCCCTGGGAAGCCGCGGAGTGCCGCCACTGGCCGAGGCGGCGCCGGCCGCATCTTGGGGAGGGCACCTCCCCCGATCCATGGACTTGGCGACCGCGCGCGCCAAATCCATGGATCGCTGAGCCATGTCTGCGCGCCCCCGATGAAGTGCGTCCTTCAGAGCCCCGAATCATCAGGGGTAACTCGGGTCAGGGATAACTCGGGTTCGTTTTTCGGGAATCCGAACCCGAGTTACCCCGGACCCGAGTTACCCCGGATAACTCGGGCGTCCAGAGCCCCGAATCATCAGGGGTAACTCGGGTCAGGGATAACTCGGGTTCGTTTTTCGGGAACCCAAACCCGAGTTACCCCGGACCCGAGTTACCCCGGATAACTCGGGCGCCCAAGTCCTACGGGGGAGACCTCACTTGCTTGAAGCAGGCGCCAAAAACAGCCAAGATCCACCCCATGGGGGGGGGAGGGAGGGGGTGCGAGGGCCCGCGCCGATCGGCTGAGCAGTGAATAAGAACACGATCACTATGTGGTCCTCGTCGTGCAGGACCACATCCCAAAAAGGATTTCGAGCACCCGGGAGAGTATCGATACAGCGTCCAGCGAGTACCGCCTCCCGTGAAAGCCCTCCAGTTTCGGCACTTTCTGGGTGCTCGAAACTATCTCTCGTGATCAAGGCTAAAGTTGGCTGGAGCATCACAATCCTGGCGTCAGAGAGCGATTTAATGTGTATTCTTTCCCAGCGCTTTTTTCACAACCATTATCCTACACTAGGTCGTTGATCATGGACCTCGTGTTGAGCTCAACCATCCAGGTGTCGCGCCGAAGACCGGCAGAATACCACCGAAGACCGCCGAAGAGCGATGCGCCTCGGGAGGTCCACGGTCGAAGACGTAGGGGTTGCGGGGTGCCCTCCTCGAGAAGCAGGAGGCGGCATACAAGCACACACTTTGGGAGAGGCTGCCGTGGATCTCTTGGGTCGACGCCAGGGCCCCCGAGCGGTGCCTGCGGCGCCGCTCGTGGCTCTGGTGCTCAGGCCCCCGGAGACCAGGACACAGAAAAACCAAGACACGGAAAACCAAGGAAACGACATTCTTTCTTGCAAAGTTTCGTTTTTCAGCACCCGTGCATGCTTCGTTTGCTGCACTGCAGGATTCGGGATTGTGTCCGGGTTTAGGGGGTTTCTTGCAGGCTTTCGAGGTCTGTGTCCGGGTCTATTCTGGAAGTGCTGCAGTGCAGTATTCTATTCGTGCCGCCGTATGGAAAAATTGGTAAAATTGGTTTCGAGGGGTCTAGCGTGTCCGGGTCTACGCGGCCCTGAGGTGCCCCAGAGGCGTGTTCTGTTCGCGCTCGCACCGTGCGCACGCAGCCTCCACCAGGGGGGGGCCGGTCGGACAGGGGGCTGGCCGCTCGGTTCTGCGGTCGAGCGAGAAGAAGGCGCGCGGGGGCCCAGGGCAGTCCGAGCCCCGAGTCGTCAGGGGTACAGTGGGGGCGCGTGCCAAGAAACCAGTTGGATTTTGCCAGGGTGCCCTGGGTTTCTTGGACTTCGAGGGGTCCCCAATAAGATCTAGATGATCTTCGATCGACAAATTTGGGTTTTCATTGAACAAAGCGCGGATTTCAGGGTTGGGTTTCTTGCGGAGGTGTCTTGTGGCCGAGCGCCCACTGTAGTTCGGGTCAGGGCTAACTGGAGCGCCCAAGGGCGTCCCAATCTCGTCTTTCTGATCTTTCCCAGCCCTCCTTGGGCCGAGTTGGTCCAGGCCGCCCAGCTGGGCTCCGAGCGGATGGGGTTGGAGGATCGCGCCGCACCGCCGAAGCATCGCCGGTGCGGCTCCATGCTTGATGTGGAGCCCGAGCTTCTCCGCTCCGACGGCGCCGATGCCTCGGCGATGCGGAGCGCAGCTCAAACCCCCATCTACCCGGACCCCATCTGGGAGGCCTCTAGTGATGGTGTGCATGCCTCCTCTGGCTGAGTTGGATGCTACGAGCAGAGCACTGCTTGCGTCACCTTCCCCCTGGCATCGCTCGGACGTGTGCATTTTTTCTCGGCGAGAACCACTGAGGACGATCCTGGACCATCGAGCAAAAAAAGCACGCGCGAAACCGACAAATGCACCGGAAATGGACGTCCGAGCGATGGCGAGTCCCCGGGAGCTGCCAACTGCGCGGGGCTTCCACCTGCGGAATGGTCGCCCTTGTCGTGGGTTCCCCTCAGGCCCACTGAAGTGGTATCCTTCGCACGTCCAGATTTCAGGAGGGGAAAAAACACACAGACACAATTAATCGTCGATCCCAGGAAAATATGGAAAAACATGGGAAGTGGGGGGGGAGACAAAACTTCAAAAATGTGTGAACATATGGGGAACATTTTATTTGTGCGTATTTATTTGTGTGTCCTGGGGCCCCTTCATTGTCGCCCTTGTCGTGGGTTGCCCTGAGGCCCACTGGAGTGGTATCCTTCGCACGTCCAGGTTGGACATCGCGACTGCTTGGGGGGATGCCGCATGCGCAGATGCTACCGTTTCCGCGAGTTCCTGGGATGTCCAGCGGAGTGGTATCTTGCGCGTGTCCAGACTAGATGTTGTGGCCTCTTGGTGGGCTGCCAACTGAGCAGGTGTTGCAGCTTTTGTGGGCTTGTGAGAGGTCTGGTGGAGTGGAGACTTGCGTGTGTACAGACCGGACCACCTGCGCCATGGTCCGCACTCTCGTGGGCTCCTGGGAAGTTGCGGCAGAAGGTCCAGGCAGGCTCGCTGGTCAATGTCGACGGAGAAGGTCCAGCTTCTGCTTGGGCATCGGCCGTACATTTCCTGGACGACGCAGGCCAGACCAACACAGGGGGCCAACTTGGTTCCTGGATAATTCTTGACCGCTGAAGCTTTCAACACGTACCCGACGAACAGTTGTGACTAGTCCACAGCGACATCGCATCTGTCAGAACTCATGGTAGCTCAACACCGTCGTGAACCCCCTCAACACAGCCATCGACGACATCACGAAGCGGGCATCTGCATGGGAAGCATCGTCCCGGGCATTATCTGCGACATCTGCGTTGATGGTGGATTCCACTACGGATGCTTAAACTATTGCAGTTCGATATTGAGATAGACGCGATGAAGCAGCAGTGATTTACCCAGCACATCCAACACACATGAGGAAACCTCGGCTCCACGATTGTATCAGACAAGAGGGACATCATGGCCGTCACCGAAAAATTTGACGACTTCGACGAGGGCAACATGAAATGATGCTAGTTTCATTTCCACGTTGATTTCGGTGGGCGGATGGCCTGCTCAGGACAGGCATGCCGTTGACACGCAAGACGTAGCTTGCAGGCCCCGCCAATCCGAGCAAATTTTGGTGGGACAAGTTTCGGGATGCTGTCGAGTCGCTGCCCGCGCGCGATGGCCAGGCTTGCGCTCCCGAGCCCAGACCAGGTTGCCTCGTTCAGCTAACTAATGGAGCGACGTCCTCATGCACAGTGGACTCGTCCCTACAGCGTGGGAGGCTGTGGCTGGGGCGATGGACGATCCTACACTGGCGGATGTTGGTACCATTGCGACCCTCTTGGATGTCGACACTACGGGGGCCGTCCGTGAGTGTGAGTTCAAAGGCATGGCCAAGGCAAGTCTCAATCTGGTGATCAACACTGCACGTCCCAATGTGAACGTCGAAACTAGTGACGCGTTTGTCCAGTTGGGGATCAAAGGCAAGCAGCGTTGGGAGTGCCAGGCAAGTCAGGCGCGGCTGGGAAGAGCGTTGCGCCCACCATTGCGGAGTTGCGTCCCGTTGTGCACGCGCCCAATGACAAGCAGGAAACACGAAAAGAGGGAACAAGGAGAAGAGAGAACGGAGGGGCGATGTACTAGCAGGGCATTGAACAACGAAGACACAAACAGGTAATGAGATAATGGAAGGAGGCATACGTGAGAGGGAGGGAGAGAGAGAGAGAGAGAGATGGACAGAGGGACATATTATAGAAACCGAGATGATACTTGGTTGATCACAGTGGAACACAACAAACAAGAGGGGACGGAATGATACCATCAACAAGGTGAGTCACCGCAGCGTCCCCCTCCCGGGTCGATGGGGGGGGAATGGAACAGGATCGAGGTTCGAGAGAATGGTTGGCGGAGGAGGAGGAGGAGGAGGAGGAGGTCGAGGTGGAGGAGGATGGGCAATATTCGATCAGAGGCAGATAGGAGGAGGGAGGAGGAGGGAGGAGGAGGGAGGGGAGGAGGAGAAGGAGGAGGAGGAGGAGGAGGAGGAGGAGGGGCAGGAGGTGGAGGAGGAGGAGGAGGAGGAGGGAGGAGGAGGATGGGCAGGAGGAGGAGGAGGAGGAGGAGGAGGAGGAGGAGGAGGAGGAGGAGGAGGAGTGGCAGGAGGTGCGAGAGGGAAGGCCGAGGAGGACCCAGGCTCGAGGACCAAAGCCTTGATTGCATCTTCCTCCCCTTCCTTCCGCCTCGAGGGGGAGGGCAGAGAGGAGGATCGAGAAGAGAGGATGGGGTGCGAGGGTCGAGGTTCGAGGGAAGGGGGAGAGGGGGAGTGGAGGAGGAGGAGGAGGAGGAGGAGGAAAAGGAGGAGGAGGAAAAGGAGGAGGAGGAGGAAGAGGAAGAGGAGGGGGGAAGGCATTTCCGCTCCTCCCCCCTGCTCTCCCTTCTCGCTCTTGCCAAGGAGGGAAGGAACCAAAGGATCTCGATCTAGTTCGAGGCTCTACTGTAAGGTCCGAGGGCATCCTCCCCCGTCCTCCTCCCCCTTCTCCCTCCTTGAAGTGGGGGAGGGGGTGGGGGGGCGGGGGGGGAGAGGAGGACGAAGGTTCGATGTATACGGAAGTTGGGAAAAAGGCGAGTCGGATCGAGTTTTGAGTGGGGGGCCTGCTCCCTCCTGCTCCCTCCCCTCACTTCTTGAGGGGTCGGGGAGAAGGATAGAGAGAGAGAGAGAGACAGAGAGAGAGGGAGAGAGATACACAACAACAGGTAATGAGAGAGAACTAGAGAGAGAGACAGAGAGAGAGAGAGAGATCATTCTCCGCGCGAGCAACAAACGCGCCTGGAGAAATACCTTCAAACCGCGCGTCCCGCTACTGTCCCGAAGCCCGGGAGTTGGTGGATGGCCTGGAGGTGTTGTGGTTGGTGTACGCGCTCGTCCTCTTGCGCCATGCAGTCTTGCATCGTTCTTGACCAGCGCACGAGGGTCGCCAGCAACCGCTGCCGCCATGGAGTAGACGAGGAGTGGAAGGTTAGTGGTGGAGCGGAGGACTTGAAAGACTGCGACCTTGGCCGTGGGTCTTTCGCGGGCGCTCCTCGACTTGGCCAGTGTTGCTCGAGTTTCACCTTGGCCCTCATAGTTCATGCTCGCCGCCCGACATGGGCGACTTTGATCTCTTTCCTTGTCCCGTGTTCCTCGAGGAATTGGAGGTGAATGTGTCCCTGGGGTGTGGAGGAGGACGTGGAGGAGTGCCTCAGCACCATGCACTTTCCACTTGTCCAGTTTGCGCTGTCTGATTTGATTGCGCCGCGCTTGTACTTGGTTCGCGGCGGCTGCAGCGTGCTGCCGTTCTCTGCTGACGCCCCCAGCGTGTGTGCCCCCATGGCATTGCACAAGAAAGGAGCGGTAGGAGGAGGAGGAGGAGGAGGAGGAGGAGGAGGAGGAGGAAGAGGAAGAGGAGAAGGAGGAGGAGGAATGTCAGGGCTCACGTAACTGGGGTCAGCGCCAGCGGGGGTCAGCCAAACGTGGGACCGATTCGGGCCGACTCCTTTTTCCTTGGGATGCAACTCCTTTGAGGTAACGTTCAGAATCGGCCCTGCTGCATCCGTGGTCGAAACGCTACTTCATCCGGCATAGTGCCGTCTGATCTGGTTCTGATGGGCAGATAACCCACCACAACTACCATAGATAGGAGGGGGAGGAGGAGCAGGAGGAGAAGAAGGAGGAGGAGAAGGAGGAAGAGGACCAAGAGAAGGAGGAGGAGGAGGAGGAGGAGGAGGAGGACCTCCCCATTCTCCCTCCTCCCCCGTCCTACCTATGGTAGTGGTGGCGGAACGTTGGCCCATCAGGCCCAGTCCAGCTTCATCCCGCTTCCGGCTCCATCCTGTGTTGCATGCGGCCTGATCTGGCGCAGAGGTCCCTGCATCGGGCTCAATACAGCCCTCGCACGCTCTGACGAAGACCTCCCAGGAGAGCTTTTGGCTTGTTCTCTTGCGACACCGGGCCTGACGGAGGGGGGGCGGGATCACGTTGCGCCTGCACCGTCTGGGAATACCCAATGGGCAAAAAAGGCAAACTCCAAGAAGGCGCCGGCGCGAATTGTGGCGGCGTGACCAGCTGGGAGGGAGGGGTCGGCGGCGAGCGAGGGTGTGAAATGGGAAGGGGCGGGCCTTCTCAGAAGGCTCGGAAGTCCCCAGGCCATCTGAAAAGTTCTCTAAGCCTTTCCCGCAGACACAAAAACCTCAGAAGGCGCGAGGGCTTCTGAGAAGTCCCGCCGCCTTCTGAGAAGGCATTCTCCTTCTCATTTCCCCCCCCTCGCTCGCCGCCAAAAGGGAGAGTGCGGGGGTAGTCACGGGCGTGATCAGAATACAAATAGGCCCCAGGGGCTGCTTCCTGGCACATGGGGCCGATTCCCCTTCTCCGCCCCCCGTTGGCCTGGATCTGGGCGCTAGAGAAGGAGAGGAGGAGGAGGAGGAGGAGGAGGAGGAGGAGGAGGAGGAGGAGGAGGAGGAGAGGAGGAGGAGGAGGAGAGAGAGGCGGCGGCAGAGGAGGAGGAGGATGAGAAAGAGGAGGAGGAGGAGGAGGAGGAGGAAGGGAGGAGGAGGAGGAGGAGGAGGAGGGGGAGGAGGAGGAGGAGGAGGAGGAGGAGGAGGAGGAGGAGGAGAGGAGGCGGCGGCAGAGGAGGAGGAGGAGGAGGAGGAGGAGAAAGATGAGGAGGAGGAGGATGAGGAGGAGGAGGAGGAGGAAGAGGAGGAGGAGGAGGAGGAGGGGGAGGAGGAGGAGGAGGAGGAGGAGGTGGAGGAGGAGGAGGAGGAGGAGGAGGAGGGGGAGGGGGAGTAGGAGGAGGAGAGCGGCCGGCCGGGGCTTGCGCGCACCCGGGCCCTCGCGTCCACGAGCGGAGCCGCCTTGCTCCGGCGGCCCTGCGTGTGGTGTGCGCCCCCTCGAGGCGTCCGCGAGGGAGGAGCAGAGCACCACGCGCGTCAGCTTTGGCGGCAGCGACTTCGAAGACTACGAGCCCTCATCGAGCGAGTCCGAGGGCTCGGTGGACATCGAGGCCATGATGAGTTCGCTGACGCCGCTGACGGTCCCCCCTCAGGCCTTGGGGGGGGCTCTCGAAGTCAGGGGTGGAGCCAGGGGCATGTTCTATTTATCCGAGATCGTGGCCTCGTGAGCGCAGGCCAACATCTTTCTGAACCCTCTTGCCTTGGGTATTCGTTTTGAACAAGGCACCGCTGCCGCCTTCCTCCTTCTCTTCCCGCCTCCCTCCCTCGCCCTCCTCCTGGTCCCTACTTCATACCTCGCCTTTCGTGGTGGCTGCGAGCTGGGAAACTGTCGCCACTTCCTTAGCTCCTAGGGAGTCCAGCGTACTGCGATCCTACGCGGATCTGATTCGGACCTCGCCTTCGGGTTGGCTCCCTCGGGGGTCTGCGAATCGCGCAGTTCTCGCCGTTTTCATGAGCTCCTGGAGGGGTCAGCGGAGTGAAGTCTTCACGCAGATCAGGACTAGACCTCGCCCCGGCCCCCGGGGGCTGCGGGCTGCATGGTCGTCACTTTCGTCGTGTTCCTGGGCCTCCACCGCGGTGCGGCCCTACTCACACCTGAATTGGACCTCGCCCTCCCGGGGGGGGGGGAGGCGAGCTGTGAGATCTTCGTCACCCTCGCGAGCCCCTCGGAGGCCCCGCGGAGTGGCCTCGGCCGTGGACACAGATGAGGCCCCGCCCTCCCTGGTGTGTGTTGCGGACTGCCCGTCGAGGCCCTAGGAGGTCCAGCGGAGTGACGTCTTACAGCCAACCCACATAGTAAGGAGGGGCAACCTTGCCAAGGGTACCCCAGATTTCGTGATGAAAGGGAGGGGGTCTGGATCCTCCAAGATAAGCCATTTCAGATCTCCCCCGTCGGAGAACCCTCCAAAACATCGTCCCCAGACCCCCCAGACCCTCCAAGATAGCCCGGAAGAGACCCCCCCCCCCGAAATGAGACCCCCCTCCCTTTATTACGAAATCTGGAATACCCTTGCATCCTTGCCTCCTCGGTCCGTCCTTGGCCACTTTCGTGGGCCACGCCCCGCTCGAAAAGCTTCGGTGCGGCCTCCCATGGCCCTTGCATCCTTATCGTGCGTGCTTCTTGTACAGGTTGCCTGCACGCGGAGCCAGACTCGACCTCGCCCTCCCTGCGGGCTGCGAGCCTTCGCGGGCCCTGGAAACGACAGGGCCGTTTGCTGCTGGTGCCGTGTCGCCATATTTGTTGCCGGTGCCTACGCCGTTGTTTTGCCGCTTCCGTCGCTGTGTTCTCCCGTTTCCGGCCCCTGTTCCAAATCCGGAGCCGTTTTTTTTTTTTGTTGAGTTGTTTTTTTCTCTTCATTTTCGAGAGACATTGATTCGGAAACGAAGAAAAAACGGCCTGCATTGTCGCGACTTCGGGTGAGCCCCTGGGGTCAGCGGAGTGGAGTCCTACGCCGAATTGCCCAGATTAGACATGGCCTCCCCTGCTGGTTGCGAACCCCTATCTCTCCCGAGTTTCCGTGGGCACCTGGGAGATCCAGCGGAGTGACGTGTCACGCAGACCCAGCATATCATGAGGGAAAAAAACACACAGACACAAGTAATCGTCGATTCCCAGGAAAATATGCGAAAATGTGGGAAGTGGGGGGAAGACAGAAACCCAGAACGTGTAGGAACATATGGGGAATCTGTTGATTTGTATATTTATATATGTGTGTGTGTGTGTGTGTGTCAGGGCCCCTTCAGGAGAGTAGCCTTCGCCCTCCTGGCGGGCTGCGTCCGTGAGCTCTCGGGAGGTCGAGCGGAGTGACGCGCCTTGCGCGGGCGCAGGTCAGACATCGCGATGTTCACGGGCTGCGGGCTGCGCCATGGCCGCCGCCCGTCGTGAGCTCCCGGGGAGGTCCAGCGGGGTGGCGTCGTGCGCGGGCCTTGCTCAGGCCTCGCGGACAACGGCGCAGCGGTCGTCCCTTTCGTGGGTTCCCGGGGGGGCCCAGCGGGGTGTGGTCTTGTTTCCAGTCGGGGGCGGAAAAGAGGGGGGTGATGACTAGGGGGGGGTGGATATCATGGCGGGGGCCATGATATTTCCCCAGCTTTCATGGCGCCTCTTCTTGTTTCATTACGTCCCTGGCCCCCCCGCTGGGCCGCGCACATGCCGCCGGTCATGATTTGCACCCCCCACTCTTGGACACCCCCTCTTGGCCGCTCCCGATCCAGACTAAGAGACGATGTAGCCCTCCCTGAGGGTGCCGCGAACTGCGCAGTTGTCGCCGTGCTGGTGGCATCCTTGGGAGTTCCAGCGGAGTGATAGTTAACGCGTGTCAGGTTCAGACCTGTTTCCACCTGCGGGCTGTGAGCTGTGCAAAAGACGTCACTGTCATAGGCTCCATGGGTTCTAGCGTAATGCGGCCCTACGCGGATCAGAATTATTCCTTGCCCTCCTTTGGGTGTTGCCAGTTGCTTAATTGTAGCCGTTTTCGTAGGGCTTCCAGGGAGTCCAGCGTAGCGCGGTCCTACCCAGGCCAGAAGAGCACAGGCGTCCTACAGGTTCCGTTTTTTTCTCCTTCCAGTTTTTACTCCTTGGGTTTCCTTCATCAGGTTCAGTAGTTCTCCGTCCACTACCCTTTTTCATCCCCTGGTCCGTTCACTCACCGCCTACTGTCATAGCTTGAATGTTTGCCACGCCCCTCCCCCACCACCTTTATCATTCTCCCACATATTCCCAGTGAAGCTTTGGCCTAAGGTCGGCGGCGAGCAAGGGCGGGCACTGAAGGAACAGACCTTCTCAGAAGGCGGCGGGACTTCCCAGAAGCCCTCGCGCCTTCTTGGAGGTTTCCTGTTTCCCAGAAGCCCTCGCGCCTTCTTGGAGGTTTCCTGTGTCTTCGCGGAAGGCTCAGACAACTTCACAGAAGGCAGGGGGGCTCCCGAGCCTTCAGAGGAGGCCCTCTCGCCTCCTCGCTTCCCCTCCCGTCGCTCGCCGCCGAAGACTTCCAAGGAGACCTTCGCCTAAGGGGTTCGTACTCGTGTGTGGAGGACTGTGCTTGGCGGGATGCCTTGCCGGCCGGCGTGCCTCGCGTTTTTTTTTTTTTTTTTTTTTTTTTTTTCTTTTCAGCGGTGAGTATCGTTTTTCCGATCCCCGTCCCCAGCGGCGTGGCTTGGGGCCCCACTGGCCGATGTACCCCCCCTGGATGGGGATGTCGGCCGTCCCCGTCGGGTTTCGAGGGGTGTTTTCCCCAGAAGGGGTGGTGAGTTGGTGGGGGTCTCGAAGGCGATGAGGATGGGGAGGGGGGTTGGATAAACGATGCTGAAGCGGCGCTCCTCTGGATCTCTGGGTTACCTGGTCTTGTTGCTTTACTGTTCATCGAGAGCAAAGGCACCCCCCAGCCCTGATAGCACGATGACGACGTGGCCTCACTGAGGTTCCCGTCTTCGCATCAGGGATGATACTTCTGGGCGGTGTGTTTCGGTACATCTGCAGGAAAGACCCCCTATCCTATCCATACTGTTTGTGGCCCTCCTAACTTAGGTCCCCTCCCAAAGGGTTACGGGTCCCTTTTTGGTTAATCAATTGAGGCGTTCCTCGGCATCGCTTTGCTTTTTTACAGGGGCATTCCTCGGCCAAGCAATTCCAAGCAACGCCACGCAATGCCAAGCGACGCCGAGGAATGCACAGTCATGCCAAGCAGCGCCAAGCAACACCAAGCAATTCCAAGCAGTGCCAAGCAATGCCACGCAATGCCAAGCAATGCCCAGTGATGCAACGCAGCGCAAAGCAATGCAATGCAATGCCAAGCGCCATGCCAAGCAATGCCAAGCAACTCCAAGCAATTCCAAGTACTGCCGATCACTGCGCCGCAATGCGAAACAATGCCCAGCAATGCTAAGGAATGACACGGAACGGCTAGCAACGGCAAGCAATGCCAAACAATGTTAAGCAAGGCCAAGCACCATGCCAAGCAATGCGCATCATTGCAATGCCAAGTAATGCAAGGCAATGTCACGCAGTTCCAAGTGATGCCGCTTAGGACGCGTTCTCCTAATTGGAGTCGCGCCAGGTTAATGTTCCTGCTTCGTCTCACATTACGTATGTCGGTGATCTGTTGTTGACGTATTCTCGTTCCTTTCTGCAGCATCTCAAGAGAATGCCACACTCAAGCTTCTCCCGTGAGTCGCGCACCGCGCGAGCCTAGCTTACGCGTCACATCTGGTTCTTTGCCAGGACATCGCCCGATACATATTGACTAGTTGTTTTGTTCGGTTGTTGCAGATGGGCGGGCATTTCGCATGCGGTTGCTCTTTGCGAGTGATCGTGGCCTCAGGCGTGCGGGCCCATGCATTCCGATGGGGGGTCGTTGGCATGGGAGCGCGGGACGAGTTCTTCTTCCTAGAGATCGTGACGCCAGGAGCGTGGTACCATATTTCTGCGAGGTTGTGTGACCTTGAGAGCGCAGATGCATTCTACCGTCAGCTGCACCAGAGCGCCCTGGGAGTTCTGAGAATACTGTTCGGTGGGAGGCATAGTGTTCGTGTGGATGTTGCGAGCCGTGGGATGTCCATAGGGATGAGGGTGACACTGATGATGCTGATGACGACGGTGATGATGATGATGATGCTGGTGGTTATGATCATGATGATGCTACTGATGCTGATGATGATGGTGATGGTGATGACGAGGATGATGACGATACTGATGACGACTTCGATGATGATGATGATTGTGGAGATGAGGATGATGAGGATGAGGGTGATGGTGGTGGTGATGATAACGATGACGATGACGATGGCAACGGCGATGACAATGACGATGACGATGATGTTGTCGCTGATGATGACGACCATGATGATGATGATGATGATGATGATGATGGACATGCTGACGATAACGATGACGATGATGATAGTGATGCTGCTGATGATGATGGTGATGGTAATGGTGACGATGATGCTGATGATGTCGAGTGTGATGATGATGATGATGATGATGATGATGATGATGATGATGATGATGATGATACTGATGATGATGATGATGATGGTGGTGATCATGATGATGCCGATGATGCTGATGCTGATGATGATGTTTATCACGATGCGGACGCTATGTTTCAGGTGCAATGCGTTCCTTGTTGATGGCGCGGTTATTGAAACACGTATGTATCCAGAGAGGTGTTTCCAAAGTGCGCCGAAGGCGATTCTGCAGCTATTGTGTTACACCATGGTTCTTTCCGGGCAATTGCGACGAGCTTGCCAAGCCGT
>CAUYUJ010002736.1:381994-438499 GCA_963575745.1 Prorocentrum cordatum
CGATCCGCAGCAGAGGAGAACGAGCAGGGAGGAGGCGGGTGACCGGGGAGGGTTCTCCACCCACCTCCAAGGTGTGAGCGGGCCGCATGTTGGCGGGCCGTGGGGTGTTTGGAGCGCGCGGCATTGACGCGCGTTTCCGCTGGCATGAATGAATGAATGAGGGCTTTGCGTTTTGCCCCCCCCCTCTCCCCCCGCGCGGCCGCTCTCGTCTCTCGCCCCCCCTCTCGTACGCCGGCCATCTCGCCTGTCGCTTGCCCCGAGCAGCCACGCGCCGGCGCGGACTGCCGCTGCCTCTCCTGCGGGCGAAGAAGCTCGGAGGTCTGCGGATGCTCTCGTGGAGGTCAGGCTTGCGGGTGCGCGGAGGATGCTGATGGTTGTCGTCTCCCTTTCAAGCCTCTTGTGGATGCCATGACCATGGACACTCCTCACAATCCTACCATTGACGTGAACACGTATTTCAAGATGTACATCGTGTTCCAAATCATGTTTCAAAGATGTTGCTAACATGCTTAAAGCACGTTTAACACGCTGTAGGCATCTGGAAATGATTCGGCAGCATGACTCCTCTCCGCTGGTCGTGTTCAGGCGAGGCTGGCGGGAGGCGCCCTGGCGGCGCTGTACGTCTTGGGGGCCCTGAGAGACACGAGGACACATTGCAGACACGCAAATCGTCGAAGGTCCGCGCGGCTTTCTCGGGGGTCGGCGCCACGGAGGGGGCCTCGGGCACGATCCAAGACCTCCTCCGCGCGGACCTCGTGAGGTATTCCCCGACCAGTGCTTTCCCTTTGGGGTTCTCACTTGTCTCCTAAGGTACTCCAGATTTAGTAATAAAGGGAGGGGGGTCTCATTTCGGGGGGGGGTCTCTTCCAGGCTATCTTGGAGGGCCTGGGGGGTCTGGGGACGATGTTTTGGAGGGTTCTCCCACGGGGGAGGTCTGAAATGGCTTGTCTTGGAGGGTCCAGACCCCCTCCCTTTTATTACGAAATCTGGAGCAGCTGTACCTGAGTGGCGGCCTGGGCGGCATGTGAGCGGCCTGGCGCCGCCGCTGTCGCCACACAGTGTTTGTTGCACGTAGGGGTTCGTATTTGTCTTCTGAGGCACAGTCAGCCCGCACAGTAGAGATGCGGCAGCCTTCCCAAGGGTACCCTTACATCCTTGCCTCCTCGGTCCATCCTTGACCGCTTTCGCTGGCCGCGCCCCGCTCGAGAAGTTTCGAACAGGTCGTCCCAGGCTTTGTGGGCCCCGGAAACGGCAGGGCCGTTTTTTCACCGTTTCCAAAAAATGTCCATTGAAAATGGAAACGGCAAAAAAACGGCGACCGGAAACGGCAAAAAAACTGCTCCAGGATCGGAACTGGAGCCGGAACCGGTCAAAAAACGGCGACGGAACCGGTAAAAAAACGAGCAACAACACGGCAAAACGGAACCGGTAAAAAAACGGCCCTGTCGCTTCCAGGGCCCACTAAGGTCCCAGGCCTTTGCATCCTTATCGCGCATCCTTATGACACGGGCCGACTGTAAGTGAGCCTGAGTGGCGCCAGGGCGGCATGTGAGCGGCCTGGCGCCGCCGCCGTCGCCGCGCATTTCGTGGCATCGCTTGCGTTGCACGCTTTGCTTCGCATTGCTCTGCATCGCTTTGCATTGCTCTGCATCGTTTTGCATTGTTTTTTCGGTGGCTGCACCTGGAAGAGAATATGGTCTACCATTCTTCCCCCCCAGACTTGTGGGCACCCTCTGGGACAGCGCAACTTACATATGGTCCTGGTTCGCCGATCGATTTCCATCTGACATCGTTTCTTCCAGCCAATCTTGCTATCCCCCCCCGTCCATCCTTGCCAGATCATGCTATGAGCGCGCACTTGTTGTTCGCAAAAGGGCATTTCTCAATAATTCCGTGCGACAGATGACACAACGCCCACACGAGCGCGCACATGTCGAAGTGGCACCATCCGCGCAAGTTCTGCAAGGAAGTCAACAAAAACGTGATAACCCACAACGTAGGTCTATCAAAACAAATATTGCAAAGTTTGTGCGCGCGTTTTCCCGAAACTGATAGGACCCTCTACGGGTGATAAGGAGCTTGGGGGGAGAAGGGGGAGGCGGTCGATTTGCGATGGCTCTGGGTTCTGTGGTGGTTGCTTCACCTTCTTTACCGCGCACATCTGCCCATCGATCTATCAACCTTTATATCCATCTATATATATATATCGATATATATGTCGATATATCAGTATATCAGTCAACACGTCAACCAACATCTACATATATGTATGTATGTATGTGTATACATATGTGTATGTATCATTATGTCTTCATTATTCACGCTTACAGGTAGGTGCATGCATATATGTATGTTTCTATCTTCTCGCTTACATGCATGTACCATGTCTCACTATGTATACATATACGCATGTATATACACATGTATATATGTATATATCGCTATATATATGCACCTCTATCTATTTCTTCATAATTTATCTATATATTATGTGTGCGGCGACCTCGTTCTATATGTTTGTGTATATGTCTCTCTCTCTCTCTCTCTCTCTCTCTCTCTATATATATATATCCGTAAGGGCTTCGCCCCCTGCCGCCGGCCCCCTCTCTCGGAGAATGGGCCATGGAAGAACTAAGTCATGAGGCCTTGGCGCTGGCGTGAAGCAGTATCGAAACTTCACGCGAAGCCGATTCGCAATCAGCTAAACCAACTGATCACAAGAGGGGTTACCACACCTGGCGATAGGTAAGACGTGTATGGTTTACGAGCTTGGTTACCACACCTTGCGATTAAAGGGCCGAGGGAGTTCTCGCAGTTTGGGTTACCACGCCTTGCGATGGATGTGCGTGAAGGGTGGCACCGTTTTTCAGAAATGCAAATCCCTTGTGTTTTTGGACCCTGACCCCGCGGATCTGCGCACCGAATTTCAGTGGACAAATCAGAATGTGTTTTGTGTTTCCCCGCCCCGCGGATCTGCGTGAGGGGTGGCACCGAATTTCAGAAATGTGGCAAATCCCGTGTTTTTGGACCCTGACCCCGCCCTGGCGGATCTGCGTGAGGGGTGGCACCGAATTTCAGAAATGTGGCAAATCCCATGTGTTTTTGGACCCTGACCCCGCGGATCTGCGTGAGGGGTGGCACCGAATTTCAGAAATGTGGCAAATCCCCTGTGTTTTTGGACCCTGACCCCGCGGATCTGCGTGAGGGGTGGCACCGAATTTCAGAAATGTGGCAAATCCCTGTGTTTTTGGACCCTGACCCCGCGGATCTGCGTGAGGGGTGGCACCGAATTTCAGAAATGTGGCAAATCCCTTGTGTTTTTGGACCCTGACCCCGCGGATCTGCGTGAGGGGTGGCACCGAATTTCAGAAATGTGGCAAATCCCATGTGTTTTTGGACCCTGACCCCGCGGATCTGCGTGAGGGGTGGCACCGAATTTCAGAAATGTGGCAAATCCCTTGTGTTTTTGGACCCTGACCCCGCGGATCTGCGTGAGGGGTGGCACCGAATTTCAGAAATGTGGCAAATCCCCTGTGTTTTTGGACCCTGACCCCGCGGATCTGCGTGAGGGGTGGCACCGAATTTCAGAAATGTGGCAAATCCCCTGTGTTTTTGGACCCTGACCCCGCGGATCTGCGTGAGGGGTGGCACCGAATTTCAGAAATGTGCAAATCCCCTGTGTTTTTGGACCCTGACCCCGCGGATCTGCGTGAGGGGTGGCACCGAATTTCAGAAATGTGGCAAATCCCCTGTGTTTTTGGACCCTGACCCCGCGGATCTGCGTGAGGGGTGGCACCGAATTTCAGAAATGTGGCAAATCCCCTGTGTTTTTGGACCCTGACCCCGCGGATCTGCGTGAGGGGTGGCACCGAATTTCAGAAATGTGGCAAATCCCTGTGTTTTTGGACCCTGACCCCGCGGATCTGCGTGAGGGGTGGCACCGAATTTCAGAAATGTGGCAAATCCCTGTGTTTTTGGACCCTGACCCCGCGGATCTGCGTGAGGGGTGGCACCGAATTTCAGAAATGTGGCAAATCCCCTGTGTTTTTGGACCCTGACCCCGCGGATCTGCGTGAGGGGTGGCACCGAATTTCAGAAATGTGGCAAATCCCCTGTGTTTTTGGACCCTGACCCCGCGGATCTGCGTGAGGGGTGGCACCGAATTTCAGAAATGTGGCAAATCCCCTGTGTTTTTGGACCCTGACCCCGCGGATCTGCGTGAGGGGTGGCACCGAATTTCAGAAATGTGGCAAATCCCCTGTGTTTTTGGACCCTGACCCCGCGGATCTGCGTGAGGGGTGGCACCGAATTTCAGAAATGTGGCAAATCCCATGTGTTTTTGGACCATGACCCCGCGGATCTGCGTGAGGGGTGTCTATTTCGAGCTCCCCCAGCAATTCAGACAACGCGCCCAGGGGGTGCTAAAAAGCCGGTTTGGGCCTCCCCCCCCCTCGCGCGGTCAATCAACTAGTTACAGTAACCAGCAATAAGTCAATTAGTTACAGTAACCAGCAAGAAGCAGAACTGTAACACTGGAAACTACAAGCTACAACTGATACAGGAAACTGCGAACCTCGCGCCTACAGCCTGGTGGCCCCACAAGGGGGCCGGCGGATACATGTCTACATCTATTTATATATATAGATATATCGATTTATATATTTATTCATATACAGATCGATCTACCAACTATCGGGACAACCATTGGGACATCCATCGGGACAACATCTAATAACATCTATCCATCTGGGACAAGCATCGGGACAACCATCGGGACACGGGACAACCATTGGGGCAACCATCGGGAAAACCATTGGGACAGCCATCGGGACAACCACAACCACCGGGACAACCGCCAGGACAACCGCCGGGACAACTGGGGGCCACGCCCAGCGCTCGGGGGGCGGCCTTTTTGGCAATAGATGGCCTCCACTATGGATGGAGCTCGTGCAGCTTCGCCTTGCCCGTTCGCACGACACAAATCACCGAAACCGATTTCCCGGTTGGGGTCACTTCCGTTCCTGCCCCCTAACCTCCGATCATATGAAGACCATGTGAGTTAACAATCTCGCCCAGAACCCGCATTCTCATCTTACCACGCGGTGCATCCGCTTGGATCCAGCATTCTCCCAGTGCACGAATCCGTATTAAATGAAACAGTGCATGCCACACGTGCGTTGCGCCACGCGAGCGTGTTGGAATCTTTCAAGACTATTGGTTTTCGAAGCATTTCAACATAGAGCTCAACAACTATTGAACGCAGCGCAATGTTTTTGAACACACAGTGGGTCAGGGTTCTTAGATTTCCACGCTCGCTCACTTCCTCACCATCCCCCTCATCAGCGCCGCCACATCACGCCATCGTCATCGACAATCGCCGCACTCCAGCACCTTCATCATCGACAGATGGACATCATCCTCGTCGTCGGCGTTGCCATCATCGGCCCCGTCATTGGTCTTGCCGTCGTCGTCGTCACCATCGCCACCACCATACTTACTAAAATCATCGTTGCCGCTGTTGTCGACGTCATCATGGTACCGCGCCCGCCCGAGCCACCGACCCGCATTGAAGAGCAAGCGCCCAAGCGCGGCCATTGACACGCGCTGGAACGTGGCCATCGGTAAGCGCCATCGCGGCCGCATCGGTTGTGCCAAATCAGCTGGCCGCTCTGCGCGCGAGCTTGCGCGCGCAAGCGCGGCTTCAGAGATGCGCCGGTCACGGCGAAGCAGTCATCGCAATCGCCGCCGCACAGGCTTTCGCAAGCCAAGCTGCGGGTTGGAGGGCGACTGCGTGAGCAGCGGAGTTGACAGCTCATGAGCTGACAGAACTCTCTTTGCGCTGCATGGACTGCGCCACATGAACTGCGCCACCCAGGCTGCGCCACCTTGACTGTGCCACTTCGCTTGCGCCGCGCAGGTTGCATGAGGGTCCTGTTTGGGGCCCGCGCTCGCTAACTCATGCTCATGCTGTTGGTTGTCTCGCCTCCTCCTCCCTCCACAATTACTCAATATGAATACTACTCTCCCTCTTCCCCTGATGGCGTGCTGGGAGTAGCCGACCCCCCCCGCGTCCTGCTTTTTTACACAGGAGTCCCGGGAGTTGGGTTTTCGCTTGCATTTTTTTTTTTTCAAAATGCTGCTCTCGCTGAGGCGCCGGCCTCATTTCCGGGCCCCGCTCGTTCCGAATCGTGTTCCCGTTGCAGCGCTGGCCTCATTTCCGTGTTTCCGCTCGTTCCGAATCGTGCTCCCGCTGCAGCGTTGGTCTCATTTCCGCGCTTCCGCCCGTTTCGACTCGTGCTCCCGCTGCAGCGCTGGCGTCATTTCCCGTGCCATGCCACAGCACACGCGCACACACGCACACACACCACCACCACCACCACCACCACCACCACCACCACCACCGCCACCACCACCACCACCACCACCACCACTAACACCACCACCACCACCACCACCACCACCACCACCACCACCACCACCACCACCACCACCACCACGACAACCACGCACACACGCACGCACGCACGCACGCGCACCACCACCCACTACGCACGCGCGCGCGGAGCCACAGGTCCGCTACGACACGCGTCCGCGGATAGAGAAAATCAGCGCCATGGTAAGGGATGGGAGGGAGGGGTAGGACGTCAGATATGACGCGAGCGCACCTAGCTTGTCCTCCACCCCTCCCCGTCCTCCACCTCCTCCTCCTCCTCCTCCTCCTCCTCCTCCTTCTCCCCCAGCCGTTCTGGCCCAAGTTTTTGGGCCTGCACCAGCTTTCTTCAGAGCGGCAGCAGCTGGTGCGAGTCTTTTTGGCTCGGTACGAAAGTGATTCTCTTCCAGTGAGCTCCTGGAGGAGCACCGATGAACAATGACATGGTCAAAGGACCGAAACTTCCTCTCTGGGGATGTCAGTCCTGTGGAAGAACGAGTAACTGGGCGTGTCGCCTCAAGTGCCGCTGCGGCGAAGCGGCACCAGCACACGTCCTTCAGCGCGCCAAGTCGTTTGGTGGTGGCAACCCTCCTGCTCGTGGTGGCGGTGGTGCTCCGCGTGGGCAGCCCAAGGATGTCGGACTCGCCAAGACGCTTGCCGCCATGCAGAAGCAGTTGGATCAGCTCACCAAGCAAACCCCGCCCACCAAGGACGCCCCGTCCAACGGTCACGGTGGTGGGAGGGGAAGTGGCGCTGATGATAAAGATGAGAAACCTGATGCCTTGGTCGCCAAGGCCAATGAGTTGGAAACGGCTATCAAAGCATGCAAGAGTGAGTACATGGAGGAAGCCCGCGAGTCTCTTGAGGCTCAGCTCCGTGATGTACGCAAGCAGATCGAAGGCCAGAAGAGTGACGTTACGCAGCACACCAACTTGGGTCACAAGCTGGCGCGCAAGGAGAGTCAACTCAAAAAGGCAGTCGAGGAAGCCGAGGAGCAAGAGAAGGCTATCAAGGATGCTACGGCCAAGAGGGACGAGCTTCAGGCGAAGCAGATCGTGCTCAAGGCCGAGATCGACGATATCAGGGGCCAGCTCAAGCAGTCTCCTCTGGTCACTGGTGGTGGCGATTTTGATTTCACTATTCCTGACCATCTGCTGGAAGGCAAAAACGAAGTCACAGCGCTCATCCAGACGGACGCTTTCAAGCAGTTCACGCAGCTTCTACTCCCAGTCCAGGACGAAGCAGGAGCCGCGTACTGAAGCTGCGGGTGATGGTTCTGGTGATGCTCAAATGGATGATGCTTTCGTGTCCACCGCAGAGGCTGAAAGTTTCTGGGAGCAGCACCGAGGTGATAAACGGGTTATCGTGCAAGCGCTGGTGGCCGCCAAGTTCAAGAAGGTTCGGGTGCTCTCGCCAGGAGCAGCGCCTTCAACGGGAACAGTGCCGACGGCGGCGCCACCAGCTCCAGGGCATCTTTGGCGGAGCACATCATGATGCACTACGTGGACGTCGTGTTCTGAGCACTTCTTCGGGGGTGCAGCGGCACGACAGCAGCAGCCTTCGGCGTGCGGAGCTCGCCGACGGCACCTTTTCACACCAGGAGCGGATCCTCCCTTCGGGCGCCTCGAGTGACGAACTCAGATGCTCGTATCATGGGAGGGACCGAGATCACGTTAAGCATTCTAGTCTGGCCCCGTTCGCAGGCCAGCCGCTGTGCACTGGTTTCAAGATTTCGGCCATGGGGTCAGGCTGTCCGCCAACTCCGATTGCCGACGACCCCACGGCAGACAATTTCCAGTTTGTGTGCGAGTCCTATAACGGTAACAGCTGGGGCACGCTCTCGGAACGTCTTGCGCGGAGCTCAGCCTTGGTTCTGTTCGCCCAGGAGATCGGGATCACGGCCGAAACTGTGGGTGACAAGACTGGAAAAGCTCTTGGTCTGGGATGGCATATGCCCTGCACACCTTCGGTACCCTGCGATGCGGGGCAGACGTCGGCTGGAGTAGCGATTTTTGCCAGGACGAGTATCGGACTTCGTTGGCCTCTACACCTACCGCGAGGGGTACTCGTCGAACACCGTCTCCTTTTTGCGATGTTAGACGTACCAGGGTGGCCGCCGATTTTGGCAGGCTGTGCTTATTTGTGCACCACTGAGGGGCTGTCGAAGCGAAACCTCGAGCTGCTCAAACTGATCGGGGAAACGCTCCAGGGGGCCCACATGGCCATCTTCGGGGCTGATTGGAACCTGGGGCCGACGATTATCGAGTTTACGGGGTTACTGAGGAAAGCCGATATGTTGATCCTCCAGCCGAAGATCGAAACCTGTGTGACGGTGAAGGCCCACTCGCGGATCGATTTCTTCGTTGTGTCCCCAGCGGTAGCCAAGATGGTTGACAAGACCGATGTTGTGAAGAACTGGCCCAAGCGACCTCATCGGCCAGCGCAGCTTATCTTTAAGCAAGGTGCGATAAAACTCAAACAGCTTGTTTATCAGACCCACCAACGTATTCCCTGTGAGGTCCCTTTTGGTCCGTCACCAAAACCCCAGGATTGGAGATTAGCCAGGACTTTGGCCGAGGAGGCCAACACGTGTGCCAGCAGTGCTTCTGTCACTCTTGCTTGGACTCTGCTGAATGAGGCCTGGAAACGGTTTTCGGATGTCATGGAAGTTGAGCTCGAAAATCTGGTGGGGGTGACTTTAAATCCAGAGGGGGCAGGGGCAAGCCTTTGTGTGCTAAGTGGGTTTCGATTGTCTCCCCCCCGAAGAGGAAGGTCGAGGAGGAGGTTTTAGTCTGGGAAGGGTGGATTTGGCTTCAGCAGACCATGCGAGACCTTCAACAGACCAGTATTCGTATTTATGAGGCCGACCTCGTCGACCACGCCGAGCTCGAGGCCTGCAGGAACTTAGCGCAGATAGTTCAGCAGCCTTTTGAAGCTGAAGGCCGAGCTGTGCGGCTCGACACTACTGTGCAAGCGGCGCGCCGCCTGGCGGAGTCTTGGCCTCAGCGAGCGGCAAATCTGTCTGGGTGGATAGATCGATGCACCGAAGCGCTTGATGATTGGGGGGGGGATTTTGCCGAAGCTCGCGCTGGCCTCGACAATACAGCTAAGGTGAGCTGGGACCAGTGGCAGACGGAAGCCCTCTCGGGATCAGCTCGCAAGATGCATGAACTCACTCGGAACAAAAGCGCTTGGATGCCGACCGTGATTGAAACGGCTCCTGGGATTTTTTCGGCCGACCCGCGTCAGCTGCTCGCGAATGAAGCCAACGTGTTAGGTAAATTCTGGGAAGCGACGTCCATGCCAGAACCTCTGGAGGTTTTGGACAGAAATTGTCTCGACAGGCTCAAGCCTGATGACATTCGAGCTGCCAGTAGAGGGTTCTCACCACACACTGCGCAGTCACTTGACGGTATACATGTGCGGCACTTCAGCTTGCTCCCCGACGCGGGGCTCGAAGTGCTCAGTTGCCTGTTTCAAACTGTTGAAAAGATCGGGGTCTACCCGAAGGCCCTGTATTGGATGCTGTTCCCCCTCCTCGAGAAGCCAAAAGGGGGTTTGCGTCCTGTCCTGCTCTGCGCCTCTCCTGTTCGCCTGTGGGAAAAGCTCAGGCGACCGCAGCTGCCCCCGTATTGCGACGCGCACCCGCGCAAGTATTGGGCGTTTGGGGCGGGGAAGCCGGCGGAGGCTGAAATATGGAAGCAGGCGGTCAAAGCGGAGGCCCAAGTGGCCGAAGGGGGTGTCACGGGAGGTTTTTCTTGGGATGGCACCAAGTATTATGAATCGTTCAGGCTCACCACGCTTAGGGATCGCTCCCTGCAGGCGGGCCTTGACCCTATCGTGGTCAAGGTGACCTACAATTTTTGGCGCGGGCCTCGGGTTTTGCGGCTTGGCTCGGACCACAGCCTCTCTCCGATGTACGCGAAGTGTGGGTTGCCAGCAGGATCCTGCCTGAATGATATCAACGTTAAAGTTTATGCTATGGTCCCGTTCGACGGTTTCGTTGCCAGGAATCCTGCTGTTGACCTTGTTTCGTACGTCGACGACGACGCCGTCAGCGCGTACGGCGCGGCGGACCATGTGGTCCAAGTTCTCGGCCAGGCAGCTGAGGACCTGGAACGTGTCTTTAAGGGAGATTTAGGTGTTGGTTTGGCCCCCGATAAACTCATGACCTTTGGCTCCACCCCCGACTTGTCGCTGCGAGTTGGACGCAGGCTCGGAGCGCTGGCTGGGACGGTCGGGACCCACGTGGTCTCGCTCGGGGTCGATTTAGCTCCTGGGGTGAAACGCAGCACCAAACAAGCTCTTGATAAACGCAAGGCCCGAGTTGCGGGCATGATTCGCAGACACCGAAGGCTCCAGAGGTATAGGAAAGCTCTGCCGAGGGACAAATATAGAATCGGTAAGATTTATACCTCTGGCGTTAAGCCCGCGGTCAGTTTTGGAGATACGGTGACTGGCATATCTGACGCTGAACTTAAGCGTGCGCGAGGGGTGATGCTTTCCTATCAGGCGCCGTGTCATGGAGGGGTTTCACTCACTGCCAAGGCAGCTCTGTTAGGCGATCCGATGTGGAGTAGCATGGTCGCTCCTGCGCTCGCTTGGGCAGCCGCTGTGTGGAGCACCACGACGGCGCCGTGCACGGCCAGTTTCACGCTGCCCCAGCTTCGCAGCATGTGGGACTCCATCTCCCAGGAAGGAATTGAGGGGTGGAAATGGGGGAAGACGAGGGGTCCTATCAGTCGGATGATGTTGTCGCTTTTTCGCATCGGGTGGAAATCGGCTTCGTTTTTGATGTGGGTCGACGATATGGGGGGTCGAGTTGAGTCTGCTTTACAACTCCCCTGCCATGATCTCCGCGCTCTTGAAAGAAGGGGTGCGACGACGCCACGAGCGGGTCCTGGGACAGAAGCTCGGATGGCCTGTAGGAGATCGTGTCTGCGTCGAGCCGCTGCGACGTATCACTCAGCCTAGACTCCGAGGCATAGGACTGAATGCCCAAGGCAAGTATTTGGTCAAAACGGTCTTTTGCGACGGACTCTGGACCGAGGATCGGGCGCGGCAGGCTGGTTATCATTCGACAGGTTGCTGCCCGCTGTGCGGGGGGCCAGATTCTGTTGCCCGCAGGATTTACTTTTGTGCCAGCCCCGAGGTTTCGGCGGCTAGGACTAGTACGGGGGTGAAGGACAGCTTCTTTCAGAGGGCGAGGGAAGGGGGGCACAACTTCTACGCTGGTCTAAAGTTTGTCAACCCTGTCAAAGATATGCCGCCTTTGTCCGACCAGCACGAGCCTTACTTGTACAGCGCCGAGGGTCAGCGAATGGATTGTGCGGACTTCGACACTACTGATTTGAATGTGGCGGGGGACGGGTCGTGTTTCCCGCACCAGATTCGAGATCTATCACGAGCAGCGTTTTCATGGGTGTTCATGGGAAGGGACGGAGAGCAGGTAGCAATTGCAAAATGCCCCGTATGGCCGAGCCTTCCTCAGACGAGCCAGGCAGCAGAGCAACTTCAGCTGGCCTTGCTCCCGATTTTCGTGCCCAAGCATGGGCAAGCCTGCTACAGTGATTGTATGAATGCCGTCAAGCTTCACAATGCCAGCAAGGTTTCTCAGTTGAGTCATAAACACAAGTATGCTGGACTCAGGCGCGGAGCTCTGCAGCACATGGGACGAGATGCGTATGCCCCAGCTGTCTGGACCCCAGCGCACAGGGACTCTGCCACGATAGATATGCTAGAAGAGCCTCAGCGGTCCATAGGTCGTGCCAACAGGCGTGCGGATCATGAAGCCAAGCAAGCGATTTTGTTGCACCCGCAAGCTAGCCAAAACGAGTGGGACGATATGAAGAGCTCGATCGAGAGAATTGAAACGGTGGCGCGGATTTTGGCGGACGTTCTGCCGCTTTTTCCCAGGGTCACCCACACTCGGCCTCCTCGAAGGGCCAAGAAGCAGAAAGTGTTTAAGCGTGCCGAGGGTTGGCACACTTGGGACACCTGGCTGTGGGGCCATCGGTGTTCGAGTTGCCTCAGGTTTTATGCAGGAGCCCTGGAAGACAGACCCACGGTGGGCTGCGAGGGCTTCCCTAGGATGGTCGAAGAGCTACTGACCATCTCGCCAGAACATGGCCACGTTCTGGCTAGCACGCAAGTCGGGGACGAACCAAGTCCGTTGTTTTTCTGCATGAGCTGTGGCTACTACGCCCAGCACCGCCTGCACATGCTCTTGTCACGTTGTCTCAGGCCCCTAAGAGACAGCGACAGGAGCAGTGCAGGCACCACTGCGCTTCGAAGGCTCAGGAGAGGCCTGCACCCGAAGCGCGATGTACCCGTTTCTTGCGCGGAGCTCGAGGCTCCGCTCACGAGGGTCGAGGCGCGAGCGCATGTCGTAGCGTCCCGACCCCAGCAGACGCCAGCGTGTGCGTCGCCCCTTTCAGGCCTGGATGCCCTCCGTGCCCGTGTAGCGCCCAGGAGGCTCGTGCGAAGGGCTGAGAGGGGTGGAGGTGAGGTCCAAGGTGACCAAAAAACAAAAACATCCTCCTTCTCCCCCCTCCCCCCTCCACATCCTCCTCTTCCTCCTCCGCCTCCTCCTCCTCTCCTCCCTCCTCCTCCTCCTCCTCCTCCTCCTCCTCCTCCTCTCCTCCTCCTCTCCTCCTTCTCCTCCCTCCCTCCCTCCTCCTCCTCCTCCTCCTCCTCCTCCTCCTCCTCCCTGGGGAACCGCATACGAGAGCAGCCACTGGGACCTTCGGTGGAGCTCCCTATGGGGCCACGAAGCGCTGCCCTGGGTGGGAGAACCGCATGCGAGAGCAGCCACTGGTGCCTCCGGTGGAGCTCCCTATGGGGCCACGAAACGTTGCCCTGGGTGGGGGAACCGCATGCGAGAGCAGCCACTGGGGCCTTCGGTGGAGCTCCCTATGGGGCCACGAAGCGCTGCCCTGGGTGGGGGAACCGCATGCGAGAGCAGCCACTGGGGCCTTCGGTGGAGCTCCGGGGGGGCGGTGGCGGCCTGCTGGCGGGCTTGGCGGGCGGGCGAGCCTGAGGGGAGGTGGCAATGCGCCTTTTTTTGTTGATGTGTTTCTCCCTTCGAGCAGTCGTCGCGGCCATGCTCGGCTGATGCATCCCCTGGTGTCCTCTGTCCGGATCGCAGCGACACTGCCCGAGCAGAGAGAGAGAGAGGGAGAGCAGTTCCTCTGGTCCGTGCCCACGCCTTAATGACACGATGAAGACGTGGCCTCACGCAGGTCCCCGCATTAGGGATCGTACATCTGCGTGGTTTGGCCTGGTACATCTGCAGAACAACGAAAGCCCCCTATCCCTGCTGCTTTTGGCCCTCCTAACTTAGGTCCCCTCCCAAAGGGTTAGGATTCCTTCCGTTGCTACCCCTCCCCTCCTTCCCCCCCTCCACCCCCCCTTCCCCCACCGCTTCCCCGTCCCCCACCCCTCACGCTCCCTCCGCCCCGATGGGTGTATCTCGGTCCTGAACGTCCGAGAGGATTCATTCTGACGATGCGGTGCGACCCGATGCTCGCACGGCGTCGCCGTGCATCGTGGCGCGGCAGGGGCGATTCGACCTCGACTCCTTGCCGACGCGGCCCGCTCCGGCGTGCATGCCGAGCCGATCCGGCTTCCCGATCCGATGCCGACTGATCCTGCGCCGCCCCGCCCCCTCCCATCCTTTTTGGCCTTCCTGGGGAGGGGGAGGAGGAGGAGCAGGAGGAGGAGGAGGAGGAGGAGGAGGAGGAGGAGGAGGAGGAGGAGGGAAGGAGGAGGGAGGAGGAGGAGGGGGAGGAGGAGGAGGAGGAGGAGGAGGAGGAGGAGGAGGAGGAGGAGGAGGAGGAGGAGGAGGGAGGAGGAGGAGGAGCAGGAGGAGCAGGAGCAGGGAGGGAGGGAGGGAGGGAGGGAGGGAGGGAGGGAGGGAGGGAGGGAGGGAGGAGGAGGTGGAGGAGGAGGAGGAGGAGGGAGGAGGAGGAGGAGGAGGAGGGAGGAGGAGGAGGAGGGGGAGGAGGGAGGAGGCGGGGGAGGAGGAGGAGGAGGAGGAGGAGGAGGAGGAGGAGGAGGAGGGGAGGAGGAGGAGGAGCAGGAGGAGGAGGAGGGAGGAGGAGGAGGAGGAGGAGCAGGAGGAGCAGGAGGAGGGGGGAGGGAGGGAGGGAGGGAGGGAGGGAGGAGGAGGAGGGGAGGAGGGGAGGAGGAGGAGGAGGAGGAGGAGGGAGGAGGAGGAGGAGGAGGAGGAGGAGGAGGAGAGGAGGAGGAGAGGAGGGAGGAGGCGGGGGAGGAGGAGATGGAGGGGGAGGAGGGGGAGGGAGGAGGAGGAGGAGGGGGAGGAGGAGGAGGAGGAGGAGGAGGAGGAGGAGGAGGAGGACGAGGACGAGGATGAATCACATGTCGAGGAAGTGGAGGGCGGCGAGACAGCCCTCGCTGTGCCAGGAGAAGGAGATCCACGAGCGCCGGGAGGCCCACCAGATGGAGCTCAGACGGCCGCCTGGGCGGTGCTACAAAACACGCAGTGGTCGTTTTTGTTATTCATTGTTTTGCCGATCGGCGCGGGCCCTTGCACCCCTCCCCCTCCCCCCCCATGGAGTAGATCTTGGTTTTTTTGGCGCCTGTTTCGAGCGGGCGGAGTCCCAATAGGCAAACAGTCGCAATAGGCAGAGGTCCAGAGCCAGACCCCCCCCCCTTCCCCCCCAGTCCGCCCAATGTCGAAACGCCGAATTGACAAACGCTCACCAATGCAAACGGGGGTCAGCCAGAGCGCCCCGATCTTGCAGGATCCTGCAGGGCCAGGGTCGCATCGACCCGGGTTTGGGTGCAGGATCCTGCAGGATATTGCAGGATCCTTCGCATCGACCCGTGCTTGGGTGCAGGATCTTGCAGGATCTTGCAGGATTCTGCAAGGCCTGACTGATCCGGGTCTTGACTGACCCGGGTCAGAAGATCCCCCATATCTGCCACGCGCAGAGGGGGGTGGGGGGAGGGGGGAGGGTTTCTTAGAAGCACCCTTGCTTCTTAGAAGGCGCGGGCCTCGTCTATAGATGTAAGGTCGGCGCCTTCTAAGAACCAGCCTCCTTTTAAGAAGCCTTCCCCCCTCCCTCCACCCCCTTGTGCGTGCCCCCGGGGGATTGCCCGTCCTCCCGTATCGCGAGCCTTGAGACGGGGGTCAATGCAAACGGGGGTCAGCCAGAGCGCCCCGATCCTGCAGGATCCTGCAGGGCCAGGGTCGCATTGACCCGGGCTTGGGTTCCTGCAGGGTCTTGCAGGATCCTTCGCGTTGACCCCGGTTTAGGTGCAGGATCTTGCAGGATTTTGCAGGATTTTGCAAGGACTGAGATCCGGGTCTGGATGACCCGGGTCAAGAGATCCCCGACTATAGTCGGAGCTTTTGGGATCGGGCTACAATAAGACACAGATCGGAGGGAGGAGATGCGACACCAACACCACCAGGGGGGACACTTTCAGCGAGGAGGTCCACGATGCCTCCCCTAGCTGGAGGCTAGGGATGTCTCGAGCGAGAGGGGGGGACCACACCACCAGGGAGACCGCCCTTTGCTCCTCGCAACTCCTCGCCCTGGTGGTGTTGGTGTCGCCTTTCCTTGTTCCTTACAGGCTGCATCAAGCATGCACTTTCGGAGGCCCGCGCGAATTTTTGCTTGATCTGCGCTGGACCCCCCTCACTGGCGTATGGGGCGCGACGACGACGGCAGCACCAGAGGCGCCGGCCAGGGGGTGCCCCAGGCCCGACTCGAGAAGTCTGCGCGGACCTCCCATGGTTCATGCGTATCGGCTCACAGTTTACGTCGCACCAAATATGAACAAGCTGCGCGGATACAGTCGGGTCGCTGAAGAAGGAACCTTTTTCGTTGGGGAGGGGCTCCGTGTTCCTTAATTGTTTCACAGCTTGCCTCAGGCTTTCCTTATGTTTAAAAAGGGGCCTCGTTCCCTGTTTAGGGTTCCTTGGGTCAACGCCACGACTGTATGACAATCTGCCACAACGGAGCTTTGGGACGAGATCGTGCCGGAGTTCTGCTCGGGCCTCATTCTCTCCCCGCGCACCGGCGCCGCCGCCCTGGCGCGCCGCACCCGCAGCATACCCGGACGGTGCCCATGTGCGGGCGTGCTGCGTGCTTCGTGCTTCCCACAGCTGTCGTGTGGTTGCAAAGGGGGCCCCAGGGAAAGGGACTTTTTGAGGAGGGGAAAAACACACAGACACAATCAATCGTCGATTCCCAGAAAATATGGGAAAATATGGGAAGTGGGGGGGAATACGAAAACCCAGAAGATCTGAAAAAATATGGGGAATATTTTTATTTGTGTGTATTTATTAGTGTGTCCCAGGGCCCCTTTACTTTTGAGACGGGCGATGCCGATGTCTCGAGTGCGCTCGGCTTGGCCCGCATGTTCGCCGCACGACGAACTCGCTCGAACCCGGTGTCTGCGGCGCAACGCCGCGGTCTCAGAAGTCCCTTTTGCTGGCGTCCTTTTCAGGAAACGCATCAAGGTAATGCGTACAGTCGACCCGCACAGTAAGGATAGGCATCCCTCCCAAGGGTACCCTTGCATCCTTGCTTCCTGGGTCCATCCTTGGACACTTTCGTTGGCCGCGCCCCGCTCGAAACGTTCCGAAATGGGCATCCAAGGCCCCTGCATCCTTAACCCGCATCCTTACTATCGCCCACCCTTGCAGTGCCGTTTTTTAATACATGCTCCGCGTGCGGATCATGTATTCAAAATGCAGGGACGTAGTATACAAAACAACGATGAGTTCACGCATGCATTTATCAATCCATGAATCATGTATCAAAAAACCTACATTAAAATCTTATGTTTTTTAACGTCCCATGTATTAAACACTGCCCTGTGCTGTCGTGCTGCTCTTCGAGGGCCACGCCGTGGCCCCCGCGGGGGGCGCGGTCCCCCCCCTCTCGGGCCCTCCCGCGGGCCTCGCCCCCTGGCGCTCCCCGCGCGCGGCCCGGGGGCGCAGGCCGAGGGGGGCCCTGGAGGCGGGCCGCGGAGAGATTGTCATTGGAGCGCTTCCCGCCGAGATCGCCCCGTCGTGACGCGTGGGCTCCGTGCCTCGAAAGCGCTGCCTGTGCTCTTTGTCATTGCAAAAAGCCTTCGGAGGATTGCAAATCAACCCTTCGTTTTTTTTGCAATCCTTCGTTTTTTTTGCAATCCTTCGTTTTTGGAACGTGTCCCGCCGAGATCGCCCCGTTGTGGTGCACGGGCTTCGTGCTTGGAAGGCGCTGCCCGTGCTCTCTGGACACCTTCTCTGCGCTGAGAGCGCGTCGTGGTGGGAGGAGGGGGACGGGGACGAGGGCGAGGAGGAGGCCGGAAGAGGAGGGAGGCGCAGGAGGAGGGGCAGCAGGAGGAGGAGGTGGTGGCGTGAGGAGGAGGAGGAGGAGGAGGAGGAGGAGGAGGAGGAGGAGGAGGAGGAGGAGGAGGTGGCGTGAGGAGGAGCAGGAGGAGGAGGCAGGAGGACAGGAGCAGGAGCTGAAGGAGGAGGGAGGAGGAGGGAGGAGGAGGAGGAGGAATGTTTTCCCCCCCCCTAACGATGCCCCCGATCAGGGTTCAAAGAACGATCCCTGGGCCTCTCCCCCGGTCATCGGCCGGGCGCGTCCGGCTGTCCGGGGCCCGGGGCCCGCCCCCCCCCCCACACCGCGCGGAGGCTGCGGGAGTCGGAGCCGTCGAGCGCCGCGTCGCAGGCGCGACGTCCTCGCTGCATCCACACCCATCTCCTCCCTGCCTGCCTGCCTCCTCCCTCCGTCCCTCCCTCCCTCCTCCCTCCCTCATCCCTCCCTGCTTTTTCTCCCTCCTTGTCGGTCCTCGATCCCTCCCTCCCTCTCTCTCCCTCCCTCCCTTCCCCTCCTCACCGCCTTCCTCCTTTGTCCCCCTCCTCCTTCTACAATTACACAACATGAATACTACTCTCTCCCCTGATGACGTCCAGAAGATGTTCGGCCCCCCTCCGCGAGTTGTTTTTTACAAAGGTTTCCCGGGAGTTGGGTGTTCGCTGGGTTTTTTGAAAATGTTGCTCCCGCTGAAGCGCTAGCCTCATTTTCGGGCTTCCACTCGTTCCGAATCGTGCTCCCGCTGCAGCCTTGGCCTCACTTCCGCGGTTCCGCTCGTTCCGAATCGCGGTCCCGCTGCAGCGCTTGCCTCATTTCCGCGCTTCCGCTCGTTCTGAATCGCGCTCCCGCTGCAGCGCTGGCCTCATTTCCGCGCTTCCGCTCGTTCTGAATCGTGCTCCCGCTGCCGCGCTGGCGTCACTATTTTCAGCGCGATGCCCCGGCACGCAATGCCATGTTATGTGGTGTTCCGTTGTGTGCTGCAATTCTTCATTACGCAACGCCACGCCATTCGATGACATACTACGCTTTGCCGTGCTCTTCTACGCCCTGCTAGGCCGTGCTCTACGATGCATCGCGCAACCTCGCGGGATCACTGCCTTGCTCGATATCCGACTGTGCGAGTAGAGAGGAGATCTACGCCATTATACGGGATGGGAGGGAGGGGTAGGACGTCAGATATGACGCGAGCGCACCTAGCTTGTCCTCCTCCCCTCTCCCTCCTCCCTTGCTTCCCTCCGTCCCTCCTCCCGCCTCCTCCCTCTCTCCCCCTCCCTGCCTCCTTCTCCCTCCCTTCCTTCCGCGCTTCCGCTCGTTCCGAATCGCGGTCCCGCTGCAGCGCTGGCCTCATTTCCGTGCTTCCGCTCGTTCTGAATCGCGCTCACGTTGCAGCGGTGGCCTCATTTCCGCGCTTCCGTTCGTTCGGAATCGTGCTCCCGCTGCCGCGCTGGCGTCATCATTTCCAGCGCCATGCCACGGCACGCAATGCAATGCAATGATATGTGGTGTCCCGTTGTGTGTTGCAATTCTTCATTACGCAACGCCGCGCCATGCTATGACATACAACGCTCTGCCGTGCTCTTCTACGCCCTGCTAGGCCGTGCTCTACGATGCATCGCGCAACCTCGCGGGATCACTGCCTTGCTCGACATCCGACTGTGCGAGTAGAGAGGAGATCTACGCCATGGTACGGGATGGGAGGGAGGGTAGGACGTCAGATATGACGCGAGCGCACCTAGCTTGTCCTCCTCCCCTCTCCCTCCTCCCTTGCTTCCCTCCGTCCCTCCTCCCGCCTCCTCCCTCTCTCCCCCTCCCTGCCTCCTTCTCCCTCCCTTCCTTCCGCGTTTCCGATCGTTCCGAATCGCGGTCCCGCTGAAGCGCTGGCCTCATTTCCGCGCTTCCGCTCGTTCTGAATCACGCTCACGTTGCAGCGGTGGCCCCATTTCCGCGCTTCTGAATCGTGCTCCCGCTGCAGCGCTGGCGTCATCCTTTCCAGCGCCATGCCACGGCACGCAATGCAATGCAATGATATGTGGTGTTCCGTTGTGTGTTGCAGTTCTTCACAACGCAACGCCACGCCATGCTATGACATACAACGCTCTGCCGTGCTCTTCTACGCCCTGCTAGGCCGTGCTCGACGATGCATCGCGCAACCTCGCGGGATCATTGCTTTGCTCGACACCCGATTGTACGAGGAGAGAGATCTAGGCCATGGTACGGGATGGGAGGGAGTGGTAGGACGTCAGATATGACGCGAGCGCACCTAGCTTGTCCTCCTCCCCTCTCCCTCCTCCCTTGCCTTCCTCCCTCCCTCCTCCCCGCCTCCCCCCCTCCCCCTCCCTCCCTCCTTTTCCGTCCCTCCCTTCCTCGTTCCCTCCTCTTTCTCCTTCCCTCCTTCGCTCCTTCCGAGCCCTTCCTGGGCCGTGGCACCTTGCTAAAGGAAGCCGCGACCGAAGCCCCGGATGCTGCCTTCACGGGACCACGTGGGCATCGTTTTTTCTCCTTTGTTATCCTTCCTTCTCCCATTCTCCTCCGTCCTCCTTCTCCTCCTCTATCCTTTCCTCCTCCGTCCCCCCTTCTTCGTTCTCCTTCATCCTCTTCCATTCCCCCTCTTTCCTCCCTCCATCGTCAGGAGCGGAGCACCCACCTACGCGTGCGTACGCGAGGTCACATACATGGGTTTCTAGAGAGCGCGCTACACGATCGTTCGTGACATGAGTGCTGCCTCGCGAATTGGAGTGCATACTCATGTATATGGCTTGGCGCGTACGTCTTATCTGGTTTCCCTAATCCTTCATAGCCGCATGCCCCCTGGTAATACAGCATTCCCATCTTGAGACCTGGGTGTTGGTTGTGTCAAATCAGCGTTGGTCCGCGGTGGGGAGCGGCGGGGCCGAATTCCTTTTATCACCGGGGAACGTACGAATCGTAGAGATGATCTTCGTACCGCAACTTCATCATCAGCATCAGCATTTTCACCATCAACAACACCCACTATTACCACTACTACCACTAATAATACCATTGCTACCAGTACCACTACTACTACTACTACTACTACTACTACTACTACTACTACTACTACTACTACTACCACTACCACTACTACTACTACTACTACTACTACTACTACTACTACTTCTACTACTACTACTACTACTACTACTACTACTACTACTACTACTACTACTACTACTACTACTACTACTACTACTACTACTACTACTACTACTACTACTACTACTACTACTACTACTACTACTACTACTACTACGCTATTACTACTACTACTACTACTACTACTACTACTACTACTACTACTACTACGACTACGAGTACCACTACTACGACTAATAGTACGACCAGTACGGCGGCATCATTATTATTCACATGATCATCAGTTACCACCACCATTACTACTATTATTACTACTACGACGACTACCACTACTACTACTTCTACTACTTCTACTGGTACTACTACTATTACTACTACTACTACTACTACTACTACTACTACTACTGCGACTACTTTTCTCATTTCCCCCAAGGTGTGAACTTTCAAAAAAATATAGTTCCACGGCTTACTATCGCAATAATTTGCCCTACATGACCACCCCACACGAGGATTTGAAAACTTTTCGGGGTTTATAGGTTGTTGGACAGGTAATGTGATCCCTTCTCTCCCCTTTCTTGTCCTCCCTCCCTCCTCCTTCCTCCCTCCCCTGCAATAACAACAGCAACAGCACCGTCCAGTATTTGTATTTTCGCGACTGCAATTAGTACTGCTACCACAACAACTACTAGTACCACTACTACGACGACTACTACTACTACTACTACGACGACGACGACTACTACTACTACTACGACTACGGCTACGACTACGACTACGACTACTACGACTCTTACCATTCCCACGACGACTACTACTACTACATCTTCTACTACTTCTACCTCTACGACTACTACTACTACTATTATTCCTACTAGTAGTACTACCACTACTACTACTTCTACTACTACTACTACTACTACTACCACTACTACTACTACTACTACAACCTCTACTACTACTGCTACTACTACTACTACTACTATCACTACGATTACCACTACTACTCCTACTACTCCTACTACTACTACTACTACTACTACTTCAACTACAACTACTACCACTACTACACACACCACTACTACTACTACTACCACTACTACTACTACTACTACTACTACTACTCCTACTACTCCTACTACTCCTACTACTCCTACTACTCCTACTACTACTACTACTACAACTACTACTACGACTACGACTACTACTACTACTACTACTACTACTACTACTATTGATACAGTAAATAAGCTCCTCTCCGCCTCATAATCACTTGAGACATAACTTAGTTTGCATGCATCGCACTGTCCGCTGGAACTGACAGATGCGTTCCGCAGCTGTATGACTGCTCGAGCAAGCCAACCTTGGCTTGCAGGAGAAAAAAGGAGTGCGCTGGGGCGTGCGGGCGGCTCGTCGTCGTCCGTCCCCGGCCGACCTCTTCCCTTTCGCATTCCTAATAGAGTAGTCTTGCTTAGCGGATACTTGTCTTATCAATGTCTCATCCCGTCCCCTCTCTCCCTGAGCAGAGTGAACCTGAGATCTTAATTCCTTTGTCATCTTACCCCGATTCTCAGAGGAAAGACTGGTTATCAGCCGAAACGCGCGACTAAGTCGACGCGGGGCCATCTCATACAAAAGAAGATCCTTCAAATGTGCCCCGCGACTCAGTCGCTGCGGGAAGGAGCTATGATAAGACTGATATCGTGTCCAATATCTCGAGAAGCGCCGGTAGGCGCGTTGTGCAACGTGATGGACACGACGCAGACAGAGACGGTCCAGTTCAGGACCGAATCCCTCCTTCATACATCGCCACTCGGGTAGTGAGGGGAAGAAGTACCGAAGGGATAACCGAAATGTCGGTAGACGTATCTCCCGCGGGAGCTCCGACTGGTGATCGTGAGCAAACCCCGGGCCCGTACGGGCGAGATGGCGTAACATCAAGACCTAGACGAAGTGCGTTTTCGTCATGGAGTGCCAGATCGACGGAGTCAATCAGCTCAATTCCGAACATTCCAAACGCTACTGCTATTGCCGCTGGTGAAGCCGGCCGGCCAGGGGAAGTCCAAGGGAATGTGAATGCGTATCCTATTATCCCGACCGAATGGGTGGGCACGAGTGCCAACGTCCTAATCCCAATAGCACTTAACGGACAATTCGGTCAGGACAGTGATGGCCCTTTTGAAAAATATCATGGTGTATATTCCATGGAGGAAGATTTTGATAACATCAATAATGATATTTTCCTGAGCCGAGCACTGTCCGTGATGATGGAAGAAGACATCCCTGCTCAAGACGAAAGATGGTCCCCAGATGGATCCGATGAAGACACTAGTATCCTGACGCCTCAGGCGGACAGGGCGGATATCCAGATGAAGCATGAGAGGGAGTCCACAGGACGAACCCCCGCGCCTCACCTCAAGAAGCGACGGAATGAGGACTACGAGCTAAACGTCTCACCACTGAAGGAAGGTTTCTTCCGTAATGCCACCACCTCAGGTGATTGGCAACCCTCGATTCCAGCTGTTGTTGAGGATGAAGAAATGGTCGGACAACCAGCTACGTATGCTCAGCTAATAACACAAGACGAACAAAAGGATGAGGAGTTCTTAAATGCGCCTAAACCACCAGAAAGTACCTTCATTCGCCCCAGATCAAATGCTTCAAGCAGGGGAAGACCCAAGATACCAGGATCAGGGGCGAGATCTACTTCAAGGAGCAACAGTGCCGTTTCCATGATGGAGGCACGTTGGAACCCCAACGCTGACTGCGCGCCTCAGGCGGAGAGCAGATGCCCAGGAAAAAGCCAACAGGCCAGAAGGCGCATGTAGGAACCCAGCGTGCAAGAGTTGCTCGGACGTTTGCAATAAGTGCAACGTGCAATGGCTGTGCACGGAGCGTCACCCAATGGACGAGCATAACTGCACGTATCTCCTCATACAGTCTATTCAGGACCAGGCCAGGCTGGCGGAGGCTAGCGCTCAGAGATAGTTTCTGACCAATGAAGCGCAGCTGGCCGAAAGGGCTCGGTTGGACAGAGAAGAAGTAACTGAAACTGTGGTCGAAGCTAGAAAAACGTTCGAGGCTGAGCGGGTCGCTCTAGCCATGGCTGCTAGAGAGCGGGAACAGGCGCTGATAGAACATCTGTATAATCAGACCGAGGCCGTCAAACGGCAAGTGGAGCGGGAAGCCGGAAACAAATGCGGAGAATTATTGACTTCGGAGAGACAGGCCGTCATGATGGCAAACCTGGAATCTGCCGACGCCAATGCGATTCCCGCCGCCGTCGCGGCGGCCAGAATAGAAGGAGGGCAAAGAAGATAACCAACCAGAACAATCTCTATCTGGAAGAGCTCAAATCGCATGAAGAAGCTAGATCTTCCCTCCAGCGCATAAAATCGAGCAATGCTAAATGCCCGCCGGCTAAGCCGACTGGAACGAACATGCACCAGTTGTCGACGGTTCAGTCGTCTGGCATAGTACCCGTCCAAACGCAATTTGATCAGGCGACCTTGACAAATGCGGGAGCATCGACCCTGCTGGTAGGAGGAGCAACGCATCCTCCTCCCGAGGAGAAGGGAACACGCAATCTCCGTGGATCAATTATGTGCCGTTTGTTTTCGTCTAAAGACGGACAAGTGCGTCGGATGTGGTAGGTCGGCGTGTGAAGAACATATCGATGCGAGCACCTGAAGATGCTGTAGATGCGACCTGTGGAAGAGTGAAAGATCAGCTGCCAACGTGCGAGATGAAGAAGTTGTTTCGGACGCAGCTAATACAGAGAAAGGAAAGATGAGGCTTGAGGCTATCATCACCGACCCGACTCCATATACTGAGAATAAACGAGAAGCCGGACTCACATCGAATTCATTCGGATTTCCATTGTTTTCGCAAGAAACTCCAGTGAGGCCGTTGTTGCGTCAACTTTTCACTATTCCAGGCCCTGCCCTAGAAGGTCCGGCGAAGCCGAGCGCCGCCGAGAACGGAGTTCCTGTATGAGCTAACTTGACCTAACGAAGGTAAGACTCTCGCCAGGTACCGCCCATCCTATGGAGACGGTGCTACGGGAATGACGACGACCATGTCGTCGGGCGAAGCAGGGCAGGGCGGAGAAGGAGACGACAAGAGCGACGCTCCTAACGCTGAGATCGTATCTTCACATGAAGATGATCGTGGTAAGAGACCACGTGGGTCGCCTCCGGGGAGCCCAGGGGTTCAGACCCCTCTGATGGCGGGGGTGGGTGCAGGGGGCCTCAGGGCCCCGGCGGACCGCGCGACTCGGTAGTAATTGACGAAAGCACGCCGCTGGATCAGTGGAGACAGGTTGGTAACAACCAGAAAATTGATTTGTTGGACATCCCTGATGTGAACATTCGTGAGTGGACAATGCACGCAGCACGCGCAGTCGCTGGATCATCGCCCGAGAGCCAGGCAGCACAGCACTGGATTGCTGAGGCCATGGATCCAGCTGTGGAGGATGAGCAACTCAAAGATGCAGGACGATTCCAGCGTCTCGACCTCATGATCGCAACGAATCTTATCGAGAAATTCAACAAGATGCGAAATAATCGATATCAGCCTGGTAATCATACTCATTTCCTCCAACAGATTACTCGCGTGGAATTCAGCGCCCAGAACGAGGGAAGACTCATGACTGGACGCGAGATGGTGCGAGCAATTTGTCATTGGTGTTCGGTAAGATCGGAGTTGGGACAACATCGCATTTCGCGTGACCTCTTCAAGGTGATCATTGACCCGCACAAGCCCAATGCTGACCTGTATCATTTCTACAATGAATGGACAGATGTGCATCGACAGCTTTATGGCGCTAAGCCTCCCTCCGATGAGATGAGGGCCTCGATTCATGCGCACTTTCTCGAACAATGCAGAAAGCCGAGCAAACTGAACTTTGTATGCCAGTTATACGACTTCTCGAAAGATATAATGGGACATGGCGTAAAGAGTTATGAATGGCTGATGGAGCAGATTGAAGAAAAGATGTTGCGAGAAAAAGACGAGTGGAACATCAGCGTGCATGAGGGCACCTTGAATCAGCGTGCTAGGCAAGCACGGTTCGGCGGGGGCGGAGGCAATGATAACCGGAAGAATGCAGGCAGCAAAGCCGCCCCGGCGGAGATTGCTGCTAAGTTGGGGGGTGGGCCCTCAGTTGTCATGACGAGCGGAAAGACTAAGGGCGAGACCACGTGCAGATACGTGCACAAGGGCGAAATTTGCCCGCACGCAGGACAGGGCTGCCCCTTCAATCCTAAGAAGCCCAAGAATGCCGCGCCGGCTCAGCCGAGTGCGGGACGAAAATCCAGTGCCGCTCCTGCCCAGGATAAGAACCCTAGAGGGAGATCGATGGACAGGGGCCGTAAGGGGCAGGGCCGATCCCAGACCCCGACTGGCAACCGTGGGAAAGGAGGACAGCAGAAGAATAGAAGTCAATCGCGTGGGAAAGACAGTACCATACCGTGTTACGCATACTCCCGAGATCCCAAGAATTGTCGAGGACCAGAAGACGGATGTGACAAAGCCCATAGAGGGCTATCCGATGCTGAGAAGCTGAAGCGTGACAAGTGTGAACAAGCGAGACTTGACGCTGGACAATATTTGGGATGTGGGCGTGCATCCAAACAGGCCAATGCTGCCGCTGCCAATATCTCTTCGACGGGAAGCAATGATGGCTCCAGATCCCCTGGCGCTAATTCCGACAAGCGTAAGAAGGAGGGAGAGAAAAACAAAGGCGGTGGCAAAGGCCAAGACATGGTCTGCCGCCCCTACACGGAAACGGGAGAATGCTCACGCGGAAAGGAATGCTGGTTCGCTAAGACCACTCCAGTCACGTGACAATGGCTCCACACTGGCGGCTCAGCCGTCAGTGCTGGAGGAATGATAAACATAATGTTATCAATGGTCTTCTTTATTGCCGTCCTTGTCTGCAGGCGTGGCGAAGCCTGCGTCGGTTGAGCAGAAAGCGGGGGGGGTTGGAAGAGACCCGCTGATTCAATCATATTGGGCGCCGTCGCGTGCCCCGCCCCATTATTTCGGGGCCTCCCAGGGCAGAAGCAAAATAGCCCTAAATTTTTGATTGTTGCATCTAATGCCGATGGAGGAGACTATTGGGTCACCTCCAAAGGTGAGTTTCACCGAGACAGCAGGAAACAGGTCGAGAGTCTCGTCAATGTCCTTGCCAATTTCCTGCGCCCTCTTTCTCGGGGCGCGATCAAGAAGTGCTGGCGCGTCCCCCCTAGTAAGAGTTGCATGCGACATCAGAACAGTAACCGATGCAATCTCCGTGTCCGTATTCACCCCTCTATTGAGGAGCCGACTATCACTTGGAGGAAGGCGCGTCGCCACGACTTGAAAGAGTTGCCTTCAATTAGCAAAGATAGATGGACGTTCCCAGGAGAAATACGCAGACAGATGTCGATACAGTCGAGGGCATCTGTCGCTGAAGCTCTAATCAGAACATCAGACCTGCAAGCTCATGTCTGGCATCTCTGGTTGAAGGACGAAGGGGGGGGGGGGGGGAAGGCCCGCACGGCTCGGCCGCTGCTGGATGCGCAGACAAAGACGCTGCGTATCTGGGGGCGTTGAGCTTCATTATAGATATTGGGTGCGGGTGCAACCTAATTGCGGAGAAATACATTAGGAGCGCAGGTGCAATGATATTGATTCGAAAGCTTCCGCAATCGATCACTCTGAACACTGCTGGGGGGGGGTCTAAGGCCCTCGGTTCAGTTCGCATCGCGTGTCCCAAGTTTAAGGGTGGTAGTTTTAACGCTTTACTCACGCAGGAGACCCCGTGCGTGATTTCGGTGGGAGAGCGGTGCATGGATCGCGGATTTAGTTTCTTTTGGCCAGCAGGCCAAAGGCCCTTTTTATTGTTGCCCAACGGCCAAAGAGTGGACCTGGCCATTGAGGGCAAGATACCATACTTGACCCTATCAGGCAAGGAAGCGCTGGGTAAGTGGATGCGCGCGGCTGCCGCCGGAAGGAGTGAGCCCCCCGAGCGGTGGTGTTGCGTGACGCCGGGCGCCAGGGCATTCTTGGACAACGTGGAATCGGCGTGAGGCCTTCCGCCCCATGCTGTCCATACTCGCGTAACCATAGACCTGCACACACATGAGCTGATTGGTACCCACCGCTGCGCTGATGGGCGGCCGACTGAGATCGCGCCCGCTTTCCCGTCTTCGATAGACTCTGCGGATACCATCACCTACTTCTACTATTCGCCTCAAGTGGCCAGCGAATGCGGCTGGAACCGGACGCCGACCGGTTTTGCTGCCTCTAAAAGTCTTCCAGTTTTGCCCGACCACGGTCAAGCCGTCGGTCCATTCGACGAGCAGCGCGGCAAAGCCGAGGCTTGCGCTGCCGCATACAGATGCCATTACGGATACGGAGTTTCAGGATACCTCCCGTACGAAGGAAGTAGAGGACTGGACTCTAGCGCGTGCAACGCGGCCCCAGGACCCGAGGAGGGCGAGGTTGGAGACGCTGACGGCGTCGACTTAGTCGACGTCGACGCACCGCCAGATTTAGACCCAGACGTTGCGGAGGTTGAGGTGTCGGAGACCCTTGCCGAGCGGCTCAAAAAGGCTGCAGCCTCCTTACCGCACCTTCTAACTCACACTCCCAAGAAACCATATTGTCCAGTGTGCAACTGGGCCAAAGCTATCAGAAAGCAACAGCGCAAAGCGCAGAACAAAGGGCTAAAGGTTCCCCGCCCATACGCTAACCCCACTTCGTTCGGACAACTGACGACGATGGATCATTGGTTTGCGATGGGTGAACTCTCGCGGGGACTCCATGATGAGACCGCGCGTGTGACTTTTCGCGACCGAGCTACGGATTTTCTCGCCGCTCAGGGTGTACACGACAAGTCTGCGGTTCGCGTTTGCAACTTTTTAGTGAGCCTGAGAGCCCCGGAGGAAAAGTTAGAATATTGTTATGCAGATGGTGCAAGAGAGCTTGCGAGGGCATGTTACGAGCTCAATATTGCCCATGATCCTACCACCCCAGGAAATAAGAAACAAAATGCTGCCGCTGAGCGTGCGATCGGTGTCGTGCAGATGGGAGCCAGAGCCTTACTCATGCAGGCTGGTCTTCCACCACCATATTGGACCTACGCAGTTCGATATTTCTGTCTGTGCTACAATACTAGGACCCCCGCTGAAGGGCAGTCCAGTTGGGAAAGACGCTTCGGATGCCAGTTCAATGCTCCGCTTCTTTCCTTCGGATCACTTGTCCGTTATGCGCCCCCACCTGAATCCCGGTTTCGCACCGCCAAGACTGGCGCGTCGATGATTCCAGAGATATACTTGGGGTATGTGCACAAAGCGGGGGGATTGATCGGACCAGATAGTTACGTTATACCTCTGAGACAATTGGACGGTCTGAATATGGAATCAGGGCGTACACCAGAGGGAAAACGACCTACGATCGAGAAGTCCGATCAAGTGTACAGCAACATCTTAGATGGTACTGCTGATTACCAATCGCCCCAGTTTCCCTTGCGAGAAGCATACGAGAAAGCGGCGACAGAGGTGCGTTCCGTCACAATCCTTACAGAGAGACAGGAGAAGTTGCGGCCGTCCCAGACGGACCACAGCCAGGCACAGGGATAAGACCGGACAACATGTTTAATGCTGATGATCCTGCCATTACGGTGCCACCGCCCCCCCGAGAAGTCGAGGACGCCCCGCGCTTTGACTCTGAGGCCGATTTCGAAGATGACGGTCCTGGGGGTCTGTATGTGGGTGATGTGCCGTTGGTAGTTGACGGCAGGGACCCTCAGCGCGACTCCCATCCTGCAGACGCAAACCAAAAACTGGGACTCGCACAACTTGCGTATCGCGTGGACAGACAGTCCAACTTCTCAGCGGCTAAGCCGCGCGAGAAGGTTCCAGGGCAAGGGCAACTTCTTGCCCGAACAATTCAAACTTTGGACACGATGGAATACTTTGAAGACAGACGGTATGTTGCTGGACTTTCAAAAGAAGAGTTAACTCAAATACTTCCGTTGACAGGCCGTCGAAAGACATGTAGTATACGAGTTGTTCTTTATTATGACCCTGATTATGCGCCTATAACCCGAGTGTGGGTCACAGACCCAGACCCAAAATGCAGTGCCCAATGGCTAGAGAAGTTTATTGAGTCTACCAATCCCGGAGTACATCCTGGACGGTGGTTCAACATGAATCAAGCCCAGCGCCGACAGGCCGTGGAACAGTACAAGGCAGAAAAGCGAGGGTTCTTCGGTATAGAGGGTCCCGGTCCTTGTCTCGGTCTCCAGCGCGACATCGGTCTAGATGTGGACGACCCGCCGACCCCGCCCGATCCCGCAGTGGCTCAGCCACTTGCGGCCCTCCTCGAAGCTAGGCTAACTGCACCTAAGGTGGCTGAGCAGCTACGCCGGATACAAAATTGCAGCCTGTGCTACACCCCTGGCAGTGGGCGAGGGGCGGCGTCGCGAAACACCCGGGGCTGTCGAGCCACATCTGAGACTGACGATTCATCAGGAGAAGATGTTCCCGAAGAACACCTGTCGGATGACGAGGACATTTGGTGGAAACAGACATGGTATGGAGGCGCTATTGCAAGAGACGGGCTACCCTCCGGCTCAGCCGGTAGGGGTCCCTTGTCCGATGATGATAACGGAAAATCTGAGGACGACGGTGGGGCAAGCCAGACCTCGAGTCCGGCGGCCGCCGCGTCGCGGCGAAGCGTGCCTCGCACGCCATTAAAGGTCACTCAGTTGTAGATATATGTCGTCGTGACAAAGAAAGATTTGATTTGCAATGCTTCTATAATCCATTTACTGATTTAGTATCCGTCATTGATGAACCCTCCCAACTTCCCAGTGACTGGCATTGTGCCCGCATAGATGCCGCTGTTGCCAGATCTGTCTCGACAGACCAGGCCAAGGCAAACAAAGACGCTCAAGCTGCCTTGAGGAAAGAGCGGGACAGATTGCGCGACATTGGCACGTGGATAGAGGATGGTGTTCGAGAATATTCCGATGTTGTTGCCGAACCCAAAGGGAAAATAGCCCATTTTGGCAGTTTATTTGCGATCCTTGTTGAAAAGAACTCAGATTTGCCGCTAGGACACAAAGACCGTAAGTACAAAGGACGGGTAGTCTTTGACGGTTCAAGTGTCAGAGATCAATTCAAGGACGCGGCATTATTTCAGGAACTTTCCAGCAGCCCCGCGACCATGCAGGCCAGCAAAGCAGCTGATACCTACGGGCTGTTTGAATGCCATAGCATCGAACAAGCTGATGCTCGACAAGCTTGCACGCAGTCGAAATTGGGAGGCACTCCTACTTGGGTTTTCTTGCCTCGCGACGAATGGCCCACAGCATGTTCCAACATGCGGAACCCCGTATGTCCACTGTGCTTATCGCTGCGCGGGCACCCTGATTCGGGCGGACATTGGGAACAGCATTGTGCGGGACATGTCACGGCGAAAGGCTTTGTGAAATGTAGCCCGTGGCGTAGCTGTTATCACCGCAAAGAAATGCAAATCTTCTTGATCATCTATGTCGATGATTTCAGACTGTCGGGACCTGCCGACAAGCTAGCCCAGGGATGGAAGTGACTTCAAGAACCTTCGGAAAATTGCCCTACGGGCATAGAAATAGATCGTCCAACGGCTGTTGGACGATATTTAGGATGCGAGCATAGGTTATCAACTCAGACAATTGAGTGGCACGGGGAAGTGCCTGCGACACTTGGCCCGCCTCCTCCCAAAGTTAAGAAAAACGCCTCCGTCGCAGATGAGAGTAGTGAGGAGGAAACGGGGGGGGGGCTCGGCGTCTCAGACGACCGAGCCATATCAGCCGAGAGAACCAAAACTAGCGAAAGTCATCGAATACGATATGACAGAGTTCTTTGATTCCTGTGTTACATTATACGCTCAATTGACGGACGCAGACCAGGCTACATATCCGGCCGCGGGTACCCCGTTCGGTCCTGAATTTACCGACTTAGAAGATGGACAGGGCTGCCCCAGAGGAGAAATTTACTCCCCAGCTGAGGAGGCTATAGCGTCAGCGTTACAGATTAATGTTGATACCAGCCCACCTGACCAGGAGATAGAGGTGCTTGGCCTTGATGCCGCAGCAGCTAGCCCTGATGACCCTGAGCCACCGACTCAGTCGGGTGCGCTTCAACCCATTGCAGCAAAGTTGTTGATGAAGATACTTTACGGGGCGAGAATGGCCAGATACGACTTACTCCGCGCTGTGTTTCAAACTGCCAGTTGCATCACAAAGTGGACAGAAAAAACAAGTCATGGACATCTTCCGCCTCATACGTTACAACATAAAATGTACATCCCATTATCGGATGACTTCGTGGGTGGGTGACAAAAAGGAGGACGTTCTATTAAAACAATACTCTGATGCAGATCTGGCGAGTGACATTCGAACACACAGGAGCACGAGCGTTAGTTATCAAGATATTTGGGGCCCGTATACACGGGCAGGCCAATCGATGAGTTCGCAATGACAAACATGCGTATCTCACAGTACACCTGAGGCTGAGATCGTCGCGGCCGACTTTGCGTTGCGCAAGGAGCTGCGCGCGGCGTTACCGCTGTGGGAGATCCTGCTGGATAGACCAGTGCGATGTTTATTCTTGGAAGACAACCAAGCAGTTTGCAAGGTCATTAAGGCAGGCGGACCGATGAAATTGATGCATCTACCGAGAACACATAGAAATGATGCAGCAGCTGTTTCCGAACAATTTGTTCGTGGCCTCGTTCAATTACAATGCGAAAGAACGCAACGTGAGGCTGCTGATATTGGAACAAAACGATTTGTTGACCCTATGGCATGGGTCAAGGTTTTGTATCTTGCCAACATTGCGACGCCTAAGTTCTGGGCCGCTAAGAGGTACCAAGATTATCTTGACTCAATGTTTTCTGACGGACTTCCCCTGAAACCAGGGCCTTGCGGAGAGGAGCTGCTATACCCAGTAAAAAGTCAAACAAAAAGAAAAAGCGCCTCAACAAAGGAAAACCCGCTGTGGCTGCCCCCGGCCAAGCCGAGGAGGCATTAGCGATAGCGAATGCAATCGGCTCAGCTGGTGACACAGGTAATATCACTCCTCTGAAGGGCAAAGAAGGTTACAGCAGCAACTCCGAGAAAACGAGAGCGATCGAGAACACAACCAAAAGAAGCTCTGATCGTGAAATGAAAACCATGTTTGGAATATCGGATCGTGAAAGCGAGCCAGAGCCTTCCATGAGGCCTGAAGATATGGATGATGTTCCTAGCGAAAACCGCCCGCTTCCTAATCCGCACTCTGCGGTGGCTGCCAACTTCTCCGACAAAAGGGATGAATGGGTGAGACAAGGACAGAGTTTGAAACGATACCACTATGTCCCGAGACTTGTCACATTCATGCGGGCAATCGGCGATTGCCCCGTCGAACTCAATAAATTGGATGGTAAACGTCGCACTTATGCCGTCAATTCCAAACAAGGTTTGACGATAGACCGCATCGATACTTGGCGTGACGAGGAAAGCAGGTATCATCACCCATTTGAATGCGACTCAGATGGCGATTCTAGCGACGGTGATTATTGCCATAGCAGATGGACGGGATACACAGAGTTAAGGTCCGAGAAGATTGCGCCCCGGCCACTCAGTGGACCGGGGGAAGATTTTTGTTAGAATACTGTTGCGGCCCCCAAAGCAGAATAGGAGACTCGAAGAATTTCGTTGACAACTCATGTAAAGTGATTCGATACACCGAGAAGGAAGACATGAGGACGGATGAGGGACTAAAAATAGCGTTGAACGATATAGCTACGTTCAAGGGAAAACATATCACACTATGGGGCTCCATGCCGTGTGCAGGTGGTTCCCCCTGGCAATGCGTGAACGAGGCGCATTATTTCCGTACTGGAAACCATAGGGCTATGCGTAGGCTTCGGGGTATTAGAACCGACTTCCGATACTTGTTTTGGAATTTCCGTGAGTTTGCCTGCGCTGTGCGCAAAGCGGGGGGCGTTGTATGTATTGAATGGCCGACCCAATGCAATTATTGGAGAGATCCTCAGGTACAGAGTTTTCTTCGAGAAGCAGGCTTTGTCAAGACGGCGGTGCACGGGTGCGCATGCGGATCGAAGGATAGCAAGGGTAATTTCATGAAAAAGCCCTGGACGATAGCCACCACCTCTCCGATTGTGGCGGACGGGTTAGAGCGTAGGTGTGATGGCACGCACGAGCATGTTGAGGCTAGAGGACGAGAGTGTAAGAGCGCTGAAGATAACACTGATGATTTTGCCAAGCAGTTTCATTTCGCCGTTGCCAATGCCGCAGAGAGAGTTGTGTCGTCTCGTCGTCGTCCTACTTCTTCCCGCAATCCTATTTGCGCCGCTGCCGTTTCGGCTCGACAGCCTGCGCTGGCTGCCCCGCGACCGGCCCCCCGTAGAGGCGAGCGGTTGCCTTGCGGCGACTGCTCGAATCTCGCTTGCCGCGGTCTCTGCGCGCCGGAGAGATCAACGACTGAACCCATGTGCCGATCGCTGAGGAAGAAGGCGGTTGTGCCACCGGGTGAAGACGTGATCTCGATCCATTTTGATGACATCGTGGACGGGTTTGATTCCGACGATGTTGGAGACGAGAGCAAAAGGGAAGAGAAATACAACAATGCTCTTCCCGCCACAATTCGAAAAGCCTCGACGCCGGCTCAGCCGAGCGGGAAGGCTTGCCCACCGGCTCAGCCGGATGGGACAAGAAACAATCACTTTAGCCCAAATGACATTGTCCGAGATTGATACTGAAATCGAAACTGATGTCGAGACTATCAATCAGGGAACAAATGCTCAGAAAAGGACAGCTGAGACTGCCCCCCAGGACAACGCTCGCTCAAAGAAAGCGGCTGACCCCAATGCTGAAGACATCGATTCATGGAGAAACAAAGCGATCTTCACGTGCCTCCCTGACAAACTAAGGGAATGGTCCCGACCGGGACCCAGAGACGGGGCCACTAAGTTTGCGCCGCCACAAGGCTGGAGTTGGCGCTGCACGATGTGGAAGAACGACATACTCTATACGAGGAGTGACGCGGTCGTGACTGCATTGAAGGCGGACCTGGAATCAACGTCACAGACGATATTCCAGCGTTTTTACTCCCAGGTCTCGCAAGATCCATGGACTGTACATTGGACTATGTTTGAGCGGAAGGCCACTTGCCGTTTCGATTGTGCCCCTTTTGACGTCGACCAATTCCCCGTGGGAGCGTTCTTTCAGACGTATCCTGATGAGAAGACGACGCTGATCAGTAGGGTGCACGCGAACCCCCCAGGGGGGCATCGTGGCATAGTACGACCGCTCGAGCCGGGAGAAGTGTTTGGTCCTACCATCGGCCCAGCCGTTCGGCACGAGACCCCCTGGGGAAACTACGCGAGCGTGCCGGTGGGGGATCACTGGAGAAAAGCCCCCCCACAGGTTTGGATTGACGTTGGGGGGCCTTCCCCCCGAAAGCCTCCCCAGGGCTCAGCCACTGGGGAAGAATGAGGAACGATGTTCGCTCTTCCAGTGGTCAAAGGAAAATACAGCGTACCGGTGCACGTGGTCGAGGAAGCCCTTGCCGCCACCGCAAAGGTGGCATGCTTCGAGGATGCACCCAAGCAGGCCGCGCACTGGAGGAGAAGACAACGTCCCTGGAAGAGGCCGCATAATTTCGAGGAATGGCTTGCTGGAGACGGACTCGACCCAGGTGCGGATGAGGACTCACCGCAAAAGAAGCCGAGGACTGCAACGAAGGCGCCCGACGACCCGATCGCCGTGGATAGCCAACCAGCAGTCGCGGGCAATAATCAGCCATCATTGGATGACCCTGGGGCCGGGGAACAGGTGGCCGGCGAACCACCTGCCGGCCAGCCTCCCTACATCGAAAACCCTCCTGGCTTAGCCAGTGGGGGTAGCGGCGGTGCACCGCCCCACGGCTCAGCCGGCGGGGATGGGGAGCAGCCACCATCTGGCGGGGTTCCTTCAGGAAATGACCCACCCCCAGGGGGGGGGGATGGGGGCGGACCGCCGGACTCGGGACCCGCAGCGACAGAGCCTGAGCCCGAAGACTGACCTTACCTCGGTCGTGGCCCCTGGAACGTTCTCGAGTATCTTCGGATGCAAGGGAGGTTCGGGCGCGACCCGAAACCCCCCCAAAATGGATGGCGAGAAAAGGTGGAGGAAATCCTGGAAATCTATATGGAGGTCACGGACCCGAAGATGACATTTTGGTCGAATAGCCTGACTTTTGTCAAGAAATGTCAGGCGATCACAAAGATCGCCGAAGTCAATGGTCACTCGTGGATTCCGTTCACGGGAGAAGACCTTGCCGCTATGTCGTCCACGGGGAAACCTGTGACGGATTTCTGTCGCCCGCTGAGTCAGATGCGGAATGGGTCGCATCATAGTTGGTCAAGTTCTATTCATATTATTTCTGATTCTACGATTGTGTTCAAAGACGCATCAGGGGCGCCTAAGTCGAGCCTTATGCCTGAATACAACCTGCGACAATCAGTGTTCGGAAGTGCACAGGCAGCTATGAATGGAGCACAAATCAAAGGTATTGCCGGCACCTCCGCAAGCTTTCGGTGGGGTGACCAATGGGCTTATGAAGAAGGGGCACACACTCCAATTCGCTTCACTTTCTGGAATTTCAACGACATAGTCGACAATTCTGGCAAATTGTATGGAGTCGGTAGTGGACCCAAAAGATATGAGAACCCGTTCGCATTTGCAGGGGGCCTCAGACAGATGATAAAGGACGCCGTGGATTTGATCGATGATATAATGCAACGGTCCCATGAGGGGACTTTCTAGATATAATGTACATCGGCGGGGACTCGAAGTGCTGGCAAGAAGGCGATAGCGGCGTCGGTCCGATGTGGGACGATGTTGCCACTATGGTCCGAGCCAGAATGAATCGTCGGATTGAACACTACAAAACAATAGGACTGTTCCCCAGAATAATGATCCTTGACGGTGTCAGCCTCTACCGCCAGCTTAAGCACCGCCCAGGGGACGTTTTCCATTACAGTGCTAGCCACCAGGACTATGAGTGAGGAATCGTTGACCGATAAAGAGTTCCCAGCCGTTTCAAACGGGACTGGAGGTGGCGCTATACACTCGTTTCGTTTTATTCAAATGAATTTAAAGACTTCCTTGAAAAGGGGGCTGCTTATGGTGATTTCTTCCCATGGACGGATGATGCTCACTTTTTGCCCCGCGGAGAAATCTTCTGTCCTGGAATGCTATCAGAGGGAAAGACCCAGAGACCGGCGACAGGGAGTGCAAAACGATGAGCCAATGCGTGCTGCACCCAAAGAATTCAACAAAGCAGCGCCGACGGTGATACCGAGCGGCCTAGCTGTTTCGGCGAGTAGTGCAACGCCAGGTGGCATAGCGGCCCCTGTATTTACTGAAGTATCGGCCGGGCAACCCGGCGCTGTTACTGCGACCGATAAGCCCAAACCCGTCGGCCCAGCCGACGCGGGCTCTGGTTCTAGCGCGAGAACGGCTCAATCACCGCGCGCCCTTCCGCTGGCCCCTCCAACCAATGCCAAAGAAATCGAGACACCTGGGGGAACAGCAGAAATAACCATCCGTGAGAAATGCCCGGAGGGTAAACTGTCTAGGCTCAGTAAGGACTACAAGTTTCCGAGGAGGCAGAAAGATGGATGCCCTGGAGAGGTGGATTTTTTTTGGCCGTACCATCAAGATTATCAGCAGATGAAGAATCTGCTTGTAAAAGATGCAAAGACAGGAAAGATTACTCATTCTGACTTCCTTTGCCCATGTACGGTTGCCAGCGGCAAACTTCACCGGGGTATGATGCCTTTTAACGCATGCCCTGGGGAAGAGGGACGTGCTGCTGAGATCGCCGAGGGAAGAGAGCCTGCTCAAAGCTGGCAACGGAAAAAGATTCTGGAAGATGGTAATAGCCAAGCGTGGCTTGCCTACCAGATGCTTCAGGAGACGACGAGAGTTCCGCCGATGACACGGAACTATCTAGTGCCGAACTGGGCTCGTTTCTCCAGGATCAAAGCAGATAGATCGGTATCAAAGCGGACAGCCACAGTGGCTGACCGCTTGAATTTGGCCCAGAGGACGACATCCCATAGAGTTGGCAAAGCTCACTGTGTTGAATTATCGTTGCCTTTCTTCGTAACAAAAGAGAAGCTTGCGGAAGTCTCAGACTCATCCGCCGGGTGGTCAAAACAGTCACATGGTACGTCAGTGACTACCCTTCATGCTGCTTTGGAGGGCCATCAATTGCTTCCATCAAATCCCAAATACGGTGGAAGCGTGAAAACAAATGTGGTTGGGGTGTATTCATTTCCGTGTTCTGACAATCCCAACACTCACACCACGTACTCCATTGCGGAGGAGACCTTTGGAGATGGCATTTGGGTCACGGCTGAGATTGTCTACTATGCCAAGACGACAAAATCCGTTAAAGGATCACCGATCCAGTACGTGAGTAATCCAGAGACTGATGTTTTATGCGAGTTGAGACTCTATCATTGGGCCGCAGCAGCACTGTGGGGTACTGATGCGTGGACACATTTGCTGCATATTGCCAGAGATAACAAAGGGAACCTGGAAGTGGACTTTGAGTTCGAAAGGTATCGAGATCAAGATCGGACTGAAGCCGCGGACAAAGTCCGGGATGCTCAAAAGGCCTGGGTCCCAGGCTTGACTTCTATCGAATGGCAAAAGGGAGAGAGCCCCTATTTGAGGGGCCAAGGCGAAACAGACGAAGATTAATGCGATGATATCTGGCCTTGGCTCCAAGAAAGGAGTCAGACTGACCAAGATCCACGCGATGCATAGGGGCGAGGCCTCGGGAAGATCAGTTCAGTTGTTTGAGCAGAATAGACAGGAGAAGGAAAGGGCAGCTGAAGAGGACGAAGAGGAGCCGGCGGCTAAGCCGCCCGGCACTCCGTTCTCAATTGATAAATAGGATGTTCCCGACCTAGGAAAGGCATCTGCGAAGCCAGAGAGGACCTACAAAGCGCCGCCCCCTAGGGCTGCCAGTCGGCCCCCTGTTCCTAGGCCTCCCCCTCTTGGTGGACCGACAGAAATTCCCGCCAGGAAGGCCCCGCCGGCGGTTCATACTCCAACGAACCCTCCGGACCATCGGCCGAATCTCACTAGGCAGGAACATGCTCCACCTGCGAAAGAGATTTCTCCCAGGAAGGCCCCTCCACCGAGGCTCGATCCCAGGGCGGGGGACTTAGGTCAACCGCCAGCGAAGATGCCTCGATTCGATGGAGACCCCGCTGCGCCTATGACTGCCCGGCCACCGGCTAAGTCGAGTGGCGCAGACGCAGTTGGCAGCGGGCCTTGGAGGCCGAGTGTTCGTGACCCCCCGCCCAAATTAAACATATTCATCGGGGCCAATGTTTCTGGCTCCCCGCCTGTGGCTCAGAGCCCTCAGGGAAATGAGCTTCGCCCCAAACAGGCGCCCTCCAAACGGGCGCCCAGTTGGGCCAGACACCGGGGCGATCCGCCTCATATCGAAGGCAATACCACGGGTGAACGGTCCCAGCCAGCGCGCGCCCCACATGCCAAGGCGAAGGCTGCCTCAGCTGAAGCTGGCGCTCCTGGAAGAGATGGAAACGACGATCTATTGGATATGCACGACGCAAACCCCGCGGCTCAGTCGGACGGGGATCATTCATCCCAGGATTCGCCTAATTTGGAGGGGAACGATGACACTACTTCTATCTTTACTAACACTAAAAGAGGTTTCATGTATGCATTTTGAGCTCCGAGAGCCAGATCGGCGTTGAGAAATGTTTTTTTACCGCTTGAAAGGGCTGCGATCGAGTGCACACGACGCCCCAGCCGAAACTCTTCCGATGAAAAGGTTCAGAGTTGTTGCTGCATCATACATTAAGACAGCAAAAAGTGTTTATGATATAAGCATACAAGACGAACTAGAGGAGCTGAACACATATTCCGCTGCATGGATGCATTTGCTGATGCTATCGTCGAAGAGATTTTAAAATGGGACAATAATTGTGCGCGCACTCCGATGGTAGCGGAGAGACCTCGGTGGTCAAGACGTAAAGAGGCAGGTGGCTTTGGGACGAGTAAGATCAGAGTGCAAACTCCTCCTGCCCCTCCGTCCGGCTCAGCTGCGACGGAGAACCCTCCTATACCTCCGCCCGGCTCAGCTGGAGCGGAATAAGAGAGACGCCATGAGGCGCAGAAAGAACCATCGAGTCCAACACAAGTGCCGTCAGACGAAGGGACAACACATGTTCCCAAGCATGCAGCTCAGCCTCCACCGGGGGCCTCAGGCCACCCGGAGATCCATGAGACGGACACGGGAACGGGGGACTTTTGTACACGTGCCCATACGATAATGATCCCCAGTTTCTAGAGCCGATGGATGACGAGACTTTTCCGTTCGGGCCGGCATCCGCGAATATGTTTCGCAGATCGAGTCTTCCACCTGCTCCAGAAAAGAGACAGGGTCAGCCGACATACAGGGGCCCTACCGATGGGGATCGAGACGTCACAGTGGGGCATGCTGCTGTATTTGAAGAAAAAACGATTGTATGTGACAACACAAGAACGCCAACACATACTTCGGGTTACGCCTGGACCTCTAAAGCAGATGCTCCAGGACGCCCACATTACGGGCCCCGTACCACCACACATCGAAGCCATCCGCAGTCGAACAGGAATTACGCTTCGATATATGGCAGAAGTTCGTGGAAGACCCAATATTTGCAATATTGGGGGGCCTCAAACAAAGGATTACATTAGAGCCGAGTTTCATTCCGATGACGTTCCAGACGGGCTTACTCCTAGAGCCTGCGCGTGTCTGCAGCCACTTATAGTTGGAGACGATAATGGTGAGAACCCGGCTGCCTTAGGCCACTCGGACACTTGGAGTGGCCTGAGTTACAGATCGGATGTATTGGCCAAAAAGATAGGCCGGTGTGCTGTATACATCGCGAGGCACTGCTCCGACTACGCTAGATCGTCGGGGGGCTGGGTCTACTTTGGAGACCTGGTGCAGAAACTAAAAGATGATGGTTTTACTTTCCAGTCGTGCGCCTTGGCCGCGCACAGCTTAGCTGCGTCGCCGTCAGGGACGGTCGAGGTTTTAGGAATCTTCCCCAATGATAGTCCCAAGATTGTTGGAACACAAATCAACGTCATGTGGGGGCAACGTAAGAGGGGCTCATTGCAAGAGGAGAACGGGAGGAAGATGCCGATACCCATATTCTATAGGGCGTGCTAGGGACATTCAGCGTTCGCTGCTTCAATCGAAAGAATGTATGTCCCGTACGACCCTGGCCAAGTCAGAAGTCACGGCTCTCTTCATATTACAGACTTGCAGACATTTTTGGAATTTACGAGTGGACATGTTCGCTTCCCGAAGAGCGACTCTGGGCTTTGCCATGCCGCAGATTGCGAATTGTTGCGTTTGCTTCCGGCACACAATTGCTCAACTATGCCTAATCCCTTAGATTTTCTCCGTGGCTAAGCCAACGGAGATATGGGCAGCCACTCATTCCGAGAACTCTAGTACCCATGAACAACCCAGCTCAGGAATGGGAGCCGCCATCGGTGGGTACTTGGCCCGCAGACGACACCCACCACCTATGGCCGCGTCTCCCCAATCTCAATCACAATGAGCAGTGGGATATTATTCTTGTTTTTACCAGTAGAGTGCTCACCCGCTTTTCGCGCAGAGTTTGCCCAGATGGGACCTTGGTGCCCCGGGAAGTGCCGAAATTCACAGACATCGACAAAGCCGTCTCCCTTGTGAGACAGGCAGATCAGATGCGCTGGACGGTACTCTTCGACCGCGAATTGTCTTCATACGAGGTCACCTTCGACAATGAGTCGGTTATTGCCTGGGTTCATACAGACGAGAGACTAATCATTGATTGGAATCACAGGCCAATATTGGAGACCGCGATCCAACATCGAATTGTATCCATCCCGTGGGATGATGAAGGGAGATTCCTGTGTTGCCGATGCCACTGGGTGAGGACAGGTTTTGCCAGCTGTCCTGTCTGTAATTGTCCAGTCAGATACAAATACAGGGTCACACACGATTACATGACCCAGACATGGAAGCACAAAATTATCCCGCAGTCCCTTGAGGCACGCGGCATCTTCATTGCAGTGGACTATGAAGAAACTCTATCATGTAATCGCCACGAATATATACAGGCGCGGATAAAGAGGCAGGGGAGAGCTTCTGCCAATGTTACAAGAAACGTCAACAACAACAATCAGCAGGAGCGAAGATGGGCCTCCGGGCAATTTGCTACAGTGGCGGCCGCTAGCACGATATTTGGCAATAGCCAGCCTGGAAATCTTCCAGCTTGGATCCCAGAACACGCCGAGGCTCAGCCTCCGGCGCGACATGCCCCTTTCTTCCAATATTTGAAGCCTTTGGTCAAGAGATTTATATCGTGGCTGGAACATTCGGCCAGAAACGTAAGAGGGCAAACTCCGCCCAGTAATACCGGGTGGCCGAGATTGTGGGGAACTGAGTTTGACCAATACGCTCGCCCGAGATCCTGCCCAGCCGCACAGGCATTTCATTGGCCTGATGAAGAGGATGACTTAGTCACTCCTCGACTCGGCTGGGAAAGATGGTTCAACAACATGACTAGAGCCAGCATCTTCGTTCCGACACTTGCTACAGTAGATGACGCGGTAGAGTTTGGCAGACCTTGGTTCGGCGTATTGATTGAGGAGCATGGAAACAACGCCGACAGCGCCAACCCTCCCGCGAGGTTACCAGTCGCCTGGGAGAACAATTTTAGGGCGAGGCCGACTCGCAGTTCTCAGTCTGTTTCAACACGGATTAGCATGTGTCGGGACCATCGTCTTATTCTCCCCGTATTGCGACATGCCACCGGCGCAGCCGCGATGGCACGCGAACAGTCACAAATGGATTTGGATATCAAAGCGATCAGCGGGCCTAAGGCCGCGTTGATAACTGACTGATTTTTCACTCTTGACCATTCTGAGGGACACGTATAACTGACGGATTTTTCACTCTTCACCCTTTGATCAAAATAACATTGGTCGGGAGAGAAGTTCGAGAAATTGCTGCCCATTGCATAATAGAACACACGGGATTACATCCTACTAACCCCGGCAGGGTTACCCTGACCGGAACGGCAGAATACGTGATCCCGGAGATCATCCAGACCATAGTGGATGACAGTTGGTTAGTACCAGTACAACACATGCAACTGGGCCTTCGGCCCATAAGGATTTTCGCAATTGTTCGTGAGATAATCAGCTATTTCATATCGGAAGATCACTTTATTGGTTACCCGGGGCGAATCATTCGTCCCGAAATGGTGAGCACGGATGAAATTGATTCAAAGAAACGGACCGACGAATATGCCTTGGACGGCCGCATTCGCGCGGCTGTTAAAACGGACGATATCATAGAAGGGTGGGCGCACAAGATGGGCAGGAGAGTACAGAACGACGTCCTTTGCCACGGTGCTCTAATACAGGGCGCCATTTCTTGGCTACAGGATAAGTACCCTGACCCTGGTGCCGAACTTCAGGACAAAGAAGAAGACCTTTCCGCACTGCATGCGGAATATATGGTGCCGCTGCAGCAACTGCTGCCAGAAGTATAATGCAATTTATGAACGATCGTAGAAATAACGATCCTGAACACGACGGCGAAGCCGAAATCGCGGGGCCACATGCGCCAGCTGGACCAAAGGCCAGATCTCCATCGCGCCCGCCGCCTCTTCGACCTGACATCTCAGACGCTCAGGTATCCGAAGAAGCTACTGGATCCCCCCGTTCAGTCGCCGGCTCAGCCGTGACGATCAGGGAGACAAACCCACAACATCCCAACATGGGGGATCGGTCGGAATCACAACGCGTGCGCGATGCTGCCATGGATGCTGCCGCTAGCACTGACATGGATGCTGCTGCCGGCGCTGCCATGGACGCTGCCGCGGGCGCAGCCGCGGATGCTGCCAGCAGCGATGCAGGCCACAGCTATGAGTACGACCCTTCCAGGTCCTACCCGCGCTACGTGGACGGAACCCTCGTCGGGTACTACATCCACCGGAACAGGGTCACGTGGCTTACCGACGCTGAGTGGTACACTCTGAATTACTGGCACCAGCTATTAAAATGGGAGCACGACTTCCACTTCCCGCCGAGAGGGGCGGCACCGATGAGCGACACTGAAAGAGAAAGAGGGCGATCTCGCACGCCTCGTGGCGTAGACGCACAGACGGGAGGATCGGCGCCGTCAAATCCGCCGCATCCGGCGCCGCCCAGACGAGAGAACGAGCACAATCCGTGGAAGGACCTGAACTGAGTTTCGCCCGCGTGACTCAGTCGCGGCAGGCGCATGCAAAACAATTTACCCACGCGCGGAACGCGCGTTGGGCGCGGACACCTCTACTGGTCGGCTAGGCCAGTCCAGCGGAGAGAATTTGTTTATCACAATGGTGGGAAACGTAGAGCCTCTTCGGCCCTTGGCCCCCTGGCAGCCACCGTTGAGCTGTAAAAGCTTTTTCGGGTTGGCTCCGGTGGTTGTGCAAATGTACAGGCCGGGGGTGCTGTGGCTGTATGGGCTCTACGCGGCCCGCCGCGGGGGGAGTAAATAAGCTCCTCTCCGCCTCATAATCAATAAAGACATAACTGATTTTGCATGCATCGCACTGTCCGCTGGAACTGACAGCTGCGTTCCGCAGCTGCATGACTGCTCGAGCAAGCCAACCTTGGCTTGCAGGAAAGAAAAGGAGTGCGCTGGGGCGTGCGGGCGGCTCGTCGTCGTCCGTCCCCGGCCGACCTCCTCCCTCCACATTCCTAATAGAGTAGTCTTGCTTAGCGGATACTTGTCTTATCAATGTCTCATCCCGTCCCCTCTCTCCCTGAGCAGAGTGAACATGAGATCTTAATGCCTTTGTCATCTTGCCCCGATTCTCAGAGGAAAGACTGATACTACTACTACTACTACTACTACTACTAGTTCTTCTTCTTCTTCATCTTCTTCTATTTCTACCCCTATTACCATTACTATTACTACTTCTACGACTACGATTACGGCTACGTCCACGATTACGTCTGCGACCACGACTACGGCTACTAGTACTAAGACGGCGGTGACTACTGCTACTATTTCCACTATAACTGTTACGACTACTAGTACAACAACAACTACGATTACTACTACTACTACTACTACTACTACTACTACTACTACTACTACTACTACTACTAGTATTTGTACTCGTAATACTACTACTACTACTACTACTACTACTATACGATTTGTAGTGGTAGTAGTAGCCGCAGTGGCACTACTACTACTACTACTACTACTACTACTACTACTACCACTACCACTACTACTACTACGACTACGGCTACGAGTGCTACTACGACGACTATGGTCACGTCTACGACTACGACTGGTACCACAACTGCTACTTCTGCGACTACGGTTGCTACTCTCATTATTACTATCACTATTACTATCACAAATAGTGTTGCTAGTGCTACTGCTAGTGCCGCTGCTACGTTCACTTTTACGGTGACGAAAACGACTACTACTAGTAATACTAGTACTACGAGTGCTACTACTACTACTACTACCACCACTACTACTACTACCACTACTTCTACTACTACTACTACTACTACTACTACTACTACTACTACTACTACCACTACCACTACCACTACCACTACCACTACCACTACCACTACCACTACTACTACTACTACTACTACTACTACTACTACTACTACTACTACTACTACTACTACTACTATACTACTACTACTACCACTACTACTACGACTACTACTACTACTACTACTACTACTACTACTACTACTAACTACTACTATTACTACTACTACTACTACTACTACTACTACTACTACTACTACTACTACTACTACTACTACTACGACTACGACTACGACTACTACTTACGACTACTACTACTACTACTACTACTATTACTACTACTACTACTACTACTACTACTACTACTACTACGACTATTACTAATATTATAAATACTGCGGCTACCTGCTCTTCCCACCTCTCCCCTTCCCCATCATCATCAACAGCATCATCATCATATCATCCTTAGCATCATCCTCCATATTGTTCGTGTTGCGACCTTCCAGGAACAAGTTGCTTGTCCTCCCTGGACCCCGAACTTTCTTACCCGCACCCTGTGAGGCTCAGGGGCATAGGATTACTCCGTGCTTCTCCTCCTCCTCCTCCTCTCTTGTATTGCCTTCTCTTCCTTCTCCTCCTTCCTCCTCCCTCCTTTCTTCTCTCTTCCCCGTCCCCCTAGACCATCGTTAGCCACGGGGGTTGTAGTGTCCAGACGCACATGCAGCGGTGGCTGCTGCGCAGAGAGGGGAGCAGGCAAGCAAAACAACGAGAAGCAGAGGTGCCCGTGTTGGCGTCCACAGCATGTCCCCATTGCGGCCGACATTGCATCACCCATACGGTTAGCGACCTCAAACTTGCATTATTTGATGCAAGCTGCGCAAAGACATCAGAGATCAAATCCTGTTTGCCAATTTGGGGGGCGACGGCGGTATTTTGAACGTGCCTTCGGTCGTCCGACAGACAGGCGCTGTCGAAGTGAAAGTTTCTCGCGTTTGTGCAGGCATTATTCGGCGCCCTGGCGCGAACGGCCAAAGGACTCGAATGTGTACTTTGAGACGGTACTTGCGCGCTTCCGTCTCTATATCGATTATCACATGTGATGAATATTTGGCAGATGACGCCACCAGCAATACATCATCAGCGAGCCTGAGATTGGGGAGGGTGTCGGCATTGCTGCCGATGACCATGCCGTAATCTGATCCAAGCCGTTTGTGATTCAGGCCAGCCCATCGCACTTTAGTTTCCTCAAGATGGCCTCCATGACGACGAACAATAATGAACTAATCGGATCGCCTTGTGTGACCCTACGGGAAATGTCAAGCATGTTCCTTTGACCCCGCCATGACGCAGGCTGACTGTTTGGCATACAACCGTTTGAGCAGATTGATAAGGTCATGTCCTACGTTTTGTTTTGCAAGTGCCCCCCCCATAGACTCTCGTGATCGACTGTGTCGAAGGCTTTCTCGAAATCGGCCATGCAGATCCAAAGCGGCGTGTTGAACTGTTGAACTTGCTACACGCCTCTACCAGTTGCGTGGTGGTCAGTAGATGGTCTATGGCTCCGTATGTTTCACTTTCGGTCTGCAGCCTGGTGTGCCGATTGCCCTCTCGCGATGGTGGGCCTCAGTCTCCCGCGTAAAATTCGATCGAACCATTTATGCAATATCCCCAAGATTGAAACGAGGTGGCAATTTGAAGGTACAGAGTCCCCCTTCTTGAAAAGAGCATCGTGGTGCGCGCTCTGAGCCCGCGGGCCGGTGAGTCCTGAGGATGGGCTCAAGCGCTCGGCGCAGGCATCTAGCAACAGATCCCGCGAGACCGCGGAGTCGATCTTGACCATTTCTACTCTCACTCCGTGTCCGTTGGACCGCTTTGTGGAGCATCCGTTGGCGAACCGCTTCTTCCAGTTCTCCCATCGTGATCGCCGGCGCCCGATCTGCACCGATAGCAGAAGGAGTACTCCGCGACAGTTCTGGCCAGCAGCTCGAGTACCACTCTTCGCATGCCTGCGCAGAGCGCCTGCAATCGCATGCTCATCGTGTACGAGCTTGCCACCGCTGTCCTTCATCTCCGTGATGTGGGACTTTGCCGCCCGCTCGTAATAAGAGGGAAGCTGCTCGCGGACCTGCCGCATCCTCTTATCAGTCCTGGCAGTCTGCCTCGACACCTTGCGATGGCGAGTTGACGCAGCCATTGCATCCTCTTGCCATGGACGCATCCTCTTATCAGTCCTGGCAGTCTGCCTCGAGACCCTGCGATGGCGAATTGACGATGGCATCCTCTTGCCCACGAGACTGCCAAGAAGGCCCTCCGGCCCGTGCCGCCCGACCCCGGAGGCCTCGGCCCTCGGCGGAACTGCAGGGGAGGGAGAGGGCGGGCCCTGGGCCCCGGGCAGGGCGGCGCTGTGACCCGGGACCACCACCCCCCGGGGGACCCCCCCTTCCCCTGGGGACCACCCCCCGGGGGACCCCCCCCTCCCCGGGGGACCACCACCCCCCGGGGGACCCCCCCCCCCCTGGGGACCACCCCCCGGGGGACCCCCCCCTCCCTCCGCAGGGAAGGGATCAGAGGTCGACTCCATGACGACGTTTCTGAATTTCGGGCGGGGATCGCGGGCATCAGAGGGCGAGGGCGGTACTCTGATTACCCCGGGACCACCACCCCCGGGGGACCCCCCCTGGGGACCAGGGCTCGAGCTAAAAGCGGTCGGGTGTTGCCAGAAGTGCCCCTGGCCCGAGGTGCCCCCCAGGACTTCCAGGGAGGCCCCCCAAGGCCTCCAGCGCATCCCTCACGAGTCCCAGAGGGCCAAAAGCTCCGAGACTGAGCGAAAAGCTGGGGGCACCTAGAGCCAGGAGCACCTGCAGCAGCCTCAAAAACGGTGTTTTGGCAATTTCGTGGACCGCTTACGTTCCGACTTCGTGTTGCAGCAAACTTGGACTGAAGGCAGAACCGGGGATATGACGGAACCAAAACGAAGACGGAAAACATTGTTTAACTCGAGCCCTGCTGGGGACCACCTCCGGGACCCCCCCCTTCCGCGGGGAAGGCATCAGAGGTCGACTCAATGGCAGCGCTGCAAAATATCTCGCTGTCGAGGGGCCGGTGTGTCTCGCTTCTGCCGGCAGGCTCGAGGACGGGGGCCGAAGGAGAGGGGAGGAGCGGCGACGGACTCAGGGGAAGGAGGGGACGTGATGGCGGCGGCGACGCGACGGCGGCAGCGACGGCGATGGTCGGGCCGGACGAAAGGGGGGGATTGGGAAAGGCGGGGCTACGAAATTTGCTGCATGCAGCTGGTTGCGGCCTCGCCGAGGGGCCCGTCCCTCGATACCTAGCCGCCTGCGGCGCCGGGAGGCGCCGGGAAAATCGGCCACGTGAGCTGATTCTCAAACCCCCCCTTTGCTATCCCCCCCTTTCGCCCGGCCCGAGATGGCGACGGAACAGCCTTTGTCACAAGCCGACAGGGTCGGCGGATTTCTCAGCGACTTCTTCTCCGTCTGAGGCAGATCTGACTGCGCACTGGCTCGTCGAGCGTCGATGACATGATGCATTTTTGGGTTTGGGAGAAGCGACGCGGCAATACACCCTTCCGTGCCAAAGCACCTCATACGCCCTTCCAAGTCTTTCTCCTCACTGCCAGAAGTGCCCCCATGACAGGCCAGCGTAGTTGGGCTTCCCATTTTGGCCACGGACTTTGAAAAGACATTGCCTACGGTAGGTTTGCGTCGTGTCGACCAGCGGCGACCCCAGCGCGGGCGTTCAAGGTTGAACGCCGCCGGCGACCCAGAATCGATCGATGTTGAACGATCGGACGTTGCGGCAGCGGCCGATCGTTCAAGGTTGAACGATCCCTGCGGTGTCAAAAACCAGCGCCGGGGTCGACACGACGCGAACCTGCCGTAGTTGGGCTTTAAATTGGGGGACGGACTTTGAAAAGACATTGCCTATTGCCTTGCATCTGCCTGGCATGTGGTCAGGAACGCGAGCAGCAGTGATCATAGAGCTTGTGTCACGACGTCCCCCCCCTTCTCGAAGAAGGGCAGCCCCCCTTTCCGTAAAGCTGTTGTGCCGTGTTTTACCCGTGTGGTCGTAAATTTCGAGGAAGGGTCAAGCGACAGTTTCAAAGCTCCTCCTCCTCCTCCTCTGAAATTAGTTGCCATGAATCCGTGCTGCTCTACACGCGGCGAATGTCCGGGATGGAGAATCAGAACGCGGTCGCAGGCGAGATCTGTATTTTGCCACACACAGAATCGACATGTCCTCCATCCGGCCAAATGTTGAAGTGAACAACGAGTGCACGCGGCGTCGGGGTCAGAGCCCAGCTTTGGAAACGAGCAGTGCTCACTAGTTTGAAGGTGTTGCACGATTTTGAGGCGAATGCTCACTGCGCTAACGCGAGAGCCCTCATTTCAAAAAGAACTGCTCTCCATCTGTGAAGGTGGTGCAGAAGTGAAAGACGAATGCGCGCGGCGCTAAGGCGAGAGTAGCATTTTGAGAACGGCACCCGCTCCATCCATAAGTATAGAAAGTGTTGCAAACGTTGAAGTCGAATGTGCACGGCGCCAAGGCGAGAGCGATTGTTTGATATCCGCCTTATATATGTGGCATTGTTTGTAAGTTGTTAAGGCGAATGCGCGCGGCGCTGAGTTTAGAACCACCACGTCAACAGGAACCGCCCGCCATCTGTAATCAGGTCGCAGGTTTTCAAGACGCATGCGCGCGGTGGTAAGGCGAGCACCACAGTTTGACCCTTCATCCAGCCATGCTACTGGTGCAAATAGCGAGTTTCAGGATAATGCACGGTGGTGGAGTCTCAGGCGAATTTCCCCGCCCGCCTGACCGACACGCTGGGTGGGGGCACGGTGAGGAGGAGGAGGAGCAGGAGCAGGAGGAGGAGCAGAGAGGAGGGAGGAGGGATGAGAGGAGAGAGACAGAGAGAGAGAGGCAAGCTAGGTACGCTCGCGCCACATCTGACACCCGATCCCTCCCCCCCACCCACTCCACTTGCGCTGATGTTTCTCTATCCCGCCACCTGGTTTACCAGCCTCGAACGTATCCCTATCTCTAAGATTGACACGCCAAAAGGCGATGACAATCTTAGGGATTCGCCCTTAAAAAATAAGGGAACCCCTAATATTGGCATCGTGATGAGGAGGTGCCCAGCATAGAGATAGGGATATGTTCCAGGCTGGTAACTGGTGTCATAGCGAACCTGGCACACCCAAAAAGACCCCGTCGTGCTACGCACAATCTGAAATAGGGAGCTGCGCGTATTGGAGGGGGAAGCTGCGGTTGAGCAGGAGGATGAGCAGGAGGACAAGCAGAATGATGAGGGAGGAGGAGGAGGAGGAGGGCGACGAGGAACGGGAGGAGCACGAGTACCAGGGGAAGGCGGGGAAGTGAGAGGGAGACGACAGCGGCGAGGAAACATCCGGATTCCGAGCTGAGGCCCGCGCTGGGGCGAGAGCGCCGTTCTGAACGACGTGAGCGAAGCGCCGATCTTAACATGAGGCCAACGCTGCAGCGAGATACAAACTGACATCAAGGGAGGAACAAAACACCCCGACCCCGAGAATTGGCGTTTACTAAGCGGCCCTGGGATTTTCCTGAGCAGCCCTGCCCTGTTCGCTTCCTTCCTTTGGTGCGTTTGCGAAACGGCTTCGCTCGTCTGGGTGCTTACTGCAGTCAGCCCGCAAAGCAAGGATGGGCAACCTTCCCAAGGGCACCCTAACATCCTTGCCTCCTCGGTCCATCCTTGGCCACTTTCGCTGGCCGCGCCCCGCTCGGAAAGCTTCGAGATGGGCGTCCAGGGCCCTTGCATCCTCATCGCGCATCCTTCTGATACGGGCCGGCTGTAGGCTCAGGGGGGGCGCATCGACCCCCAATCGCCCACTCGTCGCCAGAGGCTGTGGCGGGACGCAGGAACCGCAAGGGGGGCAACGTTGGGGGAGGGGGGATCGGCTCACGGGAGGTTCGAGTTTCAGGGCTCCCAGGCGTTTTCGTCGGTTCTCGGCGGCTTCGGCAGCTGCGCCTCGCCAAGCGCATTCCAGAGGTGCCAGGATCATCCCGAACGGCCGCTGGAGAGCCCAGTTAAGGCGCGAAAAACTTGAGGGACAACGTCAGGGTGGGACAGGCTCAGGGGGGATGCATCGACTCGCCGCCGACGCAGGCTTGGTAGCCCTCCCCGCCCAGGAGCGTGCGCTTTCGCTATTGGGGGGCCGATCGCCGATCTCTGGGCGATGCATCGCCGAATCCAGGTGGATGTCTCCCCTCCTGAGCTGGTCCTTTGTGGGCCACAGAAACGGCAGGGCCGTTTTTTCATCGTTTCCAAAAAAGTGTCCCTTGAAAATGGAAACGGCAAACAAACGGCGACCGGAAACGGCAAAAAAACGGCTCCAGGATTGGAACCGGAGCCGGAACCGGTCAAAAATCGGCGACGGAACCGGTAAAAAACGGCGTCGGAACCGGCAAAAAAACGGCAAACGGAACCGGTAAAAAAACGGCCCTGTCGTTTCCAGGGCCCACTGAGCCCCCTGGCGTTTCCCCTCACCCCTTCGCAGCGCGCCACCCGTGGTGGACGCGTACAGCCTCTCGGCCTTGGGAAACGTACGGTTAGGCGCGGCTGGGGGGGGAGGCCTGCGCCGGTCTGAGAAATCCGCGCGGAGCTGCGACAGCTTCTTGTTATGCAGTTGTTTGTTCCTCTGTTCGACCTTGGGAAACGTCGGTATCAGGTCTTCTCCGATGCCTCCTCTGGGATTGAACTCCTGGGAGGTTCTGAGTCGGCGCTGGCATTCCGCCCGTCGAAAACTGGCCCAATCTGACTAAATCCCGTTTTTGTCCGGCTACATCCCGCCCAATCCGGCTTCATCTTGGGCCTAATTCAGTCTAATCTGGGCCAATGGCTTTTGATTCGGGCTTACGTCGGACGGGGCTAGGACGAGGATAAATCCGTTCCAGAGCGTTCCGGAACGCTCTCAGAGCGTTCCGGATCGCTTTGAGAAGGCCGCGGCGTTTGATTTACATTCCAGGGCGGCCAGATCTAGGAGATTCTTGATTGATCCCCGCCTGATGTTATCATCGTCCTGGTTTTGTCTTATGGCGAAGACCTTCCCCATCGGTCGTTGAAAGTAGGTATTTTTGGATTCCCAGATTCCAATCTACTTTAAGCGCCTTCCTACTGCAATGATCGAGAGACTTCACCTTTTCCGTCCTCCATGTAGGGGTCGAGCGGACACCCGATCTACTTTCAACGTTTTCCTACTTCATGTTTCTACCTTCGCAGGCCCAGAGGTTGACACCAACACCAATATCGGCGGTATGTCTCCACCGCGGGAAGAATATCCCGATCTCGGTGATGGTGGTAATATTTTGGCTTCAGGGTGACGGACGTATCACCATCAACACCGAAGTCTAGGATCATCTTCCCCCTGTGGAGGCACCCCACCCTGTGTTGGCGTTGGTGCCCATGTCCAGGCCCCCAGTGCTCCGAGGTTGGTAAACCTCCCACCCTGACTTTTTTTGGATCTGCAGGGCGAGAGCGAACCTCTTCCGCTGAAAGCTAAGCGGGCCGCGCACAGCTTTAATTAGCAGAGAATGGGCGGAAGAAGGCGGGGCCTCACGCGGCCGGGAGTAGGCGAAGCCCAGGGCCTCCCACCCTGACGCGCCGATCAGCGAGTTGGCCGTTTTCGGTTCGCGAGAGGTGGGCAACTGTCCTGACTGGGGCCTGCCGGGAGCTGCCTCCCGAGCTCCCTTCAGGCCGGACGAAAGGGGGGGATCGGGAAAGGGGGGGGTACGAAATTTGCTGCATGCAGCTGGTTCCAGCCGCGCCGAGGGGCCCACTCCTCCATACATAGCCGCCTCCGGCGCCGGGAGGCGCCGGGAAAATCGGCCACGTCGAGCCTCGATGACATTCGCCCGACCCGAACCCTTCGCGCCGCGGCCGCGAGAGCGCCGCACACCCCGCGCGGCCGGTGGGCGGGGCGGCCTCGGCCCCGGCGCCCGCCCGCAGGCCCTGCACCTGCCGTCTCCGCGCCCGTCGCCCCGTGGCAGCAGTTCCAGGCGGGGAGGGAGGAGGAGGAGGAGGAGGAGGAGGAGGAGGAGGAGGAGGGACGAGCAGGAGGAGGAGGAGGAGCGGAGCAGGGAGGAGGAGGAGGAGGAGAGGAGGAGGAGAGGAGGAGGAGGACGGAGGACGGAGGGAGGAGAGGAGGAGGAGGAGGAGGAGGAGGAGGAGGAGGAGGAGGAGGAGGAGGAGGAGCAGGGAGGGTGCCGACCATGGCTCTACGCTCTGTGACCTACGCTCTATGGCCTACTGTCGGGTGCCGCTGCGAGCAGCGCTTTGGGAAGCAACGCTGGGGGGGCAGGGGGGGGGCGTCGCCACCCTGTGGGCCGTGGGAAGCGGTCCTCGGGGTCCCGGGTCAGATTGCCGACACCCCCCCCCCCTCTCCGGTCCCCTCCGTTGTGGGCAGGGGTGGGCGAGGGGTTGCCCCCGCCCCCCCCTCCCCTGTAGACGGGGGGAACTCCATGCCCCCCCCCTCCCCTGTCCTCCCTGTCGCCAGGGTGGACAGGGGAAGACTCCCCCGTGTGGACGGGAGGAATGGGAAGAGGAGGATCGATCGATCGACACAGAGTCCTCGAATCAGAGCATCGCATGAAAAAGTCGGATGAACCTCGGTGCACAGAAGTATCATACCCCCACTGTCGTTGCGCCAAGGCCAGCGGGCGGTGTTCCCGCCTCTGGCCACGGTACAGGGTGCTCTGGTACACCTGCCCGACACAGAGGCACCCAGCCATCAGGCGGGCTCCCCGATCTCATGACTACCTTCCTGCAACGCTGAGCACGATGCCAATCTTAGGGATTCCCTTATTTTTTGAGGGCGGATCCCTAAGATTGTCATCGCCTTTTGGCGTGCCAATCTTAGGGATATGGATACGTTCGAGGCTGGGGCAGATTTCGTCGCTTGCTTCTCGCGCGTTGTATTTCGCAGCAGTTTCACCTGTCTGTTTCAAGGGGCCAGCGTGCTCAGCACGCCTGCCGCCCGTCTCCGGGCCGCCCTCCCGGGCGTGGACAGCTTTTCAGTTCTGGCGGCAGCAAGCGGTGGAGTCAACCTGCATAGCGAGGATGGGCAAGCTTCCCAAGGGTACCCTTGCATCCCTATACCTCCCCGATCCACCCGTCGCCTCTCCTGTTGGCTGCGCCCCGCCCGGCCCGGAGAAAGCTTCGAGATGGGCGCCCGGGGCCCTTGCATCCTTCTCGCGTGCCCTTGTGCTACGGGTTGGTGCTGGCCGGCCCCCTCTCGCTTCCCCCCTGGGCTCCTCCCCCTTTCCCCCCCCGGCACGCAGCCGCCGCGCCCGCCGCGCCCGCCAGGCCCGCACTCGAAGCCGAGGAGCACCGCCGCCACCCGCGGGCCCCTCCCGCCCCCCACCAGCGGGGGCCGGGCTCGTCTGGCGAGTCGCCGTCGTCGTCCTCCAGCTCCTCCTCCTCCTCCTCCTCCTCCTCCTCCTCCTCCTCCTCCTCCTCCTCCTCCTCCTCCTCCTCCTCCTACACTCCCCCTCCTTTCACTCCTCCTCCTCTCCTCCTCCTCCTCCTCCCCTCCTCCTCCTCCTTCTCCTCCTCCTCCACCTCCTCCCTCTCCTCCTCCTCCTCCTCCTCCTCCCTCCTCCTCCTCCTCTCCTCCTCCTCCCCCCCTCTTCCTCCTTCCTCCTTCCTCTCCCCGGCTCGGCTCATATAAGGCTGCAGCATATCAGCTGTTCTATCATGTGCAGAACCCACGCGAGATCGATTCTTGCTTGGAGGTCGTTTCTCTGACAGTTTCGCGCGAGGTCATACAACGTGTTCTTTATGTGACTGGGCAGAGTGATCGAGCATGGACACGACCGCCCGCAGTTTTCCACCATGTGTTACAAACAGGAAAGCGCGGACCAAGAGCCGAAGTTTGACATCTTCCGTCGTCGAGTGTCAGTTGCCCATTACGCCGTCCCCTAATGGTTTCGGCCAAGGCGTGAGACTGATGCAGATTTTCATAGGACCCGGGGACAGCGGCATGACGTGCCAGATGCTCGAGCATTCTCATATTGGGAATGAGAGCGTTACATAACAGCACCTCTACGATCATTCTCCACAGCACCGTTCCGAGCGTGACTTGTGTATGCACTTCAAAGAAGCTCACCATCCAGGCAAAATTAATGACAACACAAGGTGGTTTCTCATCAGGGGGATATGATGAGATGCCGCGGCGTACCACCGGACGCCCGCAGCGGACCGATCTCGGAATTCGAAGGGGCTTGTAATTCAGAGGCAGACAGGCTTGCCGAGGCAGGGGCAGCTCTCAGTCGCCACGACGAGGCCGACATTTCGCTGGCAAGAGGAATGTTGTTTCTATCCCCGCAGGTCTTGAAGCTCACTACTCGTGCCGAAGTCTTGTTCCGAGGAAGGACGCTATGACGGCATTGAGGCCTGGGGCTTCACGATGGTGCCCCTGGAAGGAGAAGAAGAGCTCGGGGGAGGTACCTGGAGGAGGTTTAGGCGGAGGAGGAGGAGGAGGAGGAGGAGGACGAGGAGGAGGAGGAGGAGGAGGAGGAGGAGGAGGAGATTAGGAAGGAGGGCCCGCTGCTGCTTCTTAATCTGCGCCCCCTGCACCCGCCCCCCCCCCGGGCGAGCCCTCCCCGCCCCCCGGCCCCCCCGAGGGCGCGCGCGAGTGCTCTCGTGCGTCGGGGCCTGAGCAGGTGCCCTAGGGAGTGCAGGAGGCGCACGAGCGGGCCCCAGCGATATATACACACCACAGCCGCCTCCCTCGCCTCGCCCTCCTCCCTCTCCCCGGGAAAGACGCGGGGAAGAGGGGCAGCAGCGGCGGAACGGGGACCGGAGGTGGTGGTGGTGGTGGTGGTGGTGGTGGTGGTGGTGGTGGTGGTGGTGGTGGTGGTGGTGGTGGTGGTGGTG
>CAUYUJ010002736.1:438599-463599 GCA_963575745.1 Prorocentrum cordatum
TTCTCGGCTGGGCCGTCGGACCTATCCCCCGTCTCTCTCCTTCAGCGGTGTGCGACCGACGCTGTGCGGATGCCACCGCGTGGGGGTGGCCCCAGGCCACGGCGCGACACCTCCTGCTCTCCATGTGCCTCGGGCTCCTTCCTCTTGCCCTTCCGCCAATACCGCTGCTCATGATGCCACCCCCCCCCGACACCGTGCGGATGTCACGCGATGGGGGTGGCCACAGCGCGGCATCTCCTTTCCGTTTTGCCTTTCCTGCTGCTGCCCCTCCTGCTGATCCCGCTGCCCCGGCATATCCCCCGCGCTGTACAGATGCCACGCTGTGGGGCTGGCCACAGCGCGGCATCTTCGGCTCTTCGCGCTGATCCTGTTGCTCCTCCTCCTCCACTTCCTCCTCCTCTTTCTCGTCCTCGTCCTCTTTCCTCCTCCTGCTGCTCTTTCCTGCTCTTCCTCCTCCTCCTCCCCCTCCTCTTCCCCCTCCTCCTCCTCCTCCTCCTCCTCCTCCTCCTCTCCCTCCTCCTCCTCATCCTCCCTCCTCGCTCCTCCTCCTCATGCCTCCTCTCCTCCTCCCTCCTCTGCCTCCTCCTCCTCCTATTTCCTCCTCCTCCTTCCTCTCATCCTCCTCCTCCTCTTCCTCCTCTTATCCTCCTCCTCCTTCCTCCTCCTCCTCCTCCTCCTCCTCCTCCTCCTCTTCCTCCTCCTCCTCCTCCTCCTCCTCCTCCTCCTCTTTCCTCCCTCCCTCCTCCTCCTCCTCCTCCTCCTCCTCCTCCCTCCTCCTCCTCCCTCCTCCTCCTCCTCCTCCTCCTCCTCCTCCTCCTCCTCCCTCCTCCTTCCGCCTCCCCTCCGCCTCCTCCTCCTCCTCTCCCTCCTCCTCCTCTCCATCCTCCTCTTTCCTCCTCCTCCTTCCTCTCCTCCGCCTCCTCCTCCCCTCCTCCCCCTCCGCCTCCTTTACTCCTCCTCCCTCCTCCTCCTCCTCCTCCTCCTCCCTCCTCCCTCCTCCTCCTCCCCCGATCCTTCCCTCCGACGCCCTCCCCCGATCCCCTCGCCGCGCCCCCCCTCGGCCCTCCACGCCCCGCGGCGCCGCTCCGCGCCTCGGCGGCGGCCCTCGGCGCCGCGGGGCCGCTGCCCGCCGCCTCTGCCCGTGCGCGGTGCCATCGGACGGCGGCGGCGGCACCGCCTGCCCGTGCGCGGGGGGAGCGTCGGCGGCGACACCGTAAGGGGTACGCACTACGGGTGCTGTGAAGTCGGGCGTGTCCCCCCACAGGAGGATTGTCGAGGAAAGATAGAAGAAAAGTACCCCAAGGATGTTCAAAACACAGTCCAAACATAGTCTGGGGACTACTTGTTGGTGCCATCGGAAGGCGGCGGCGGCACCGCCTGCCCGTGCACGGGGGCCCGGCGAGGGCCCCTGGGGGCCGAACTCTGCGAAGAACCTCCGCCTCGGTTTCTCCCATGCGTTGGCTCTCTGGGGGGGGGGGGGGGGGTGGGCGCCGCCGACGGCGCTGCAGCAGCGGAGGCGCTCCCGGGCCCACGGGCGCCGCGGCCCGCTGCCGAGGGCACCAGGGCGGGCGAGGCCCTCGAGGGCGAGTACAAAAGTAGTCAGGGGACTTTAAAAAAAAAAAAAAAAAAAAAATGTGGTATGTTTTGGGTATGTTCATTCTTCGTCGAGAATCCCCCTGTAGGGGGACACGCCCGACAGAAGGGTATTGTGGAAAGTTGCCGACACTTGCGGCTTCAGGGCCTCTTTTTGGCACCCCGGCGCTGCCCACGCCGGGGAGGGTGGGGTTCGCCGGGGGCCACTGGCGGGCCACTGGCGGAAGTATTCGTCGGTGGAGTCCCCGCGAGAGGGGCGCGGAGCGTCGGCGGCGCGCCCAGGGCATTGGGACAGTTTTTGGGGCACGGGGACTGGCAATCCGACTCCCCTTCCTCCCTCCTCCTCCTCCCTCCTCCCTCCTCCTCCTCCTCCTCCCTCCTCCTCCTCCTCCCTCCCTCCCTCCCTCCCTCCCTCCCTACCTCCCTCCCTCCCTCCTTTCCTCACTTCCTCACTTCCTCCCCCCCTCCCGGCCGACGCTCTGACCGGCCGACTGGTCGACTGGTCGACTGGCCGATTCCCCGACGGGCCGACCGGCCGATTGGCGGGCTGCGGTCCGACTCCGCAGCCTGCGGAGTCGTAGAGCTTCCCCCGGTGCCTCAGAGATGGTCACTCTGAGCCCGGGAGGGGGAAGCTGTTTTCGGGCGAAGAGAAATATGCACATGCACCGATCCTGACAACGTCCATCCTTGACCCAGGATCGGTGCACATGCCTTCCTGGCCGAGGTAGGAGGGCATATGCACCGATCCTGGGCTCAGGATGGGTCTGGCCAGAATCGGTGTATGTGCATAGATCTTTTTCCTCTATGTTTTCTGGGGAGTCGTGCCCAGCAGTTCCTCGCAGCCGAGCGAGGCTGGCACGGCCTCTGGTGCGCACTCGTCCGCAGACTATAGAGGCGTGCAGCGCTGCCTCGGCGGCGGGCCCCCCTCGGCGCGCGCCTCCCGGGGCGCGCCGCCCGGCCGCTCCCCGCCGCCTGCCGTGAGATCGGTGCCCTCGAGGGGGGTGCGGTCGACGCGCACGGGCAAAACGACGCGAAGATCGGGACAAAATCGGATCGGGATAACTCGAAAGCTCTGAGAATCGGCGGGTTTGGAGGATGTATTGAGCGCCGCGGCCGCTCCAGAGCGTTCCGGAACGCTCTGAGAGCGCTCCGGAACGCTCTGGAGCGATTTATCCCGATCTTAGCCCTGTTTTAACAGGGAGGAGGAACGGCGTTCCCCAGGCTGCCTTTTCGGGGGCGGAAAAGAGGGGGGTGATGACTGGGGAGGGTGGGGATATCATGGCGGGGGCCACGATATCGCCCCAGATTTCATGGCGCCTCTTCTTGCTTCATGACGTCCCTGGCCCCCCCGCTGGGCCGCGCACATGCCGCCGGTCACGATTTGCACCCCCCCCTCTTGGACACCCCCCTCTTGGCCGCTCCCGACCCTTGCATCCTGACCTCCTCGGCGCATCCTCGGCCACTCTCCTTTCCGGGAGACGTAAGACTCGGGCAAGCCAGAACTCGGGTTTTCCGACGCTTTCTGACGAGCGCGTCCTGGATTTTGACGGTCCAGTTTTCGTGGGATGTCTGCAGCGGGAGCTCGCGCCACATTTCTGACTGGGCCTCGTCACTTTTATGATGGCCCCGTCAGGCCAACCCGAGTCCCCCATACCCGAGTCTTCGTTTTCCTTGGCCGCGCCCCGCTCGAGAAGCTCCGGCGTCCGCGCCCGTGGCCCTCGGCATCCCTGTGGTGCATCCTTATAGCACGGGCCGACTGTACAGAGAGAGCGCCGGCTGCCCTTGCATCCTCACCTCCTCGGCGCATCCTCGGCCACTCTCCTTGGCCGCACCCCGCCCGAGAAGCTCCGGCGTCCGCGCCCGTGGCCCCTGTATCCCTATGGTGCATCCTTATAATAGTAGGGGCCGACTGTACAGAGAGAACGTCGGCGACGAGCCCAGGAGGAGTCTCGGACGTCCTCGGACGTGCTCGGACGTTCTCGGACGCCTGGCATCGCTCGGACGTGTGCATTTTTTCTCGGCGAGAACCATTGAGGACGATCCTGGACCATCGAGCAAAAAAACACGCACGAAACCGAAAAATGCACGGGAAATGGACGTCCGAGCGATGGCGAGGACGGTTTCGTCGCTTCTCGGTTGCCTGCAGGCCTCGGGGGAGGCGCACCGGCAGCTGCGCCTCGCCGAGACAGCGCTCCACGGGTGCCCGCATCGCCCCAGAGGGCCACCGGAGAGCCGGGTCGTTATCTTGGCATCGCTCGGACGTGTGCATTTTTCCTTCGGAGAGGACCATCGAGGAGCATCCTTGATCGTTTGGCGAAGAAGCCACGCAGGAGACCGAAAACAAAACACAGGGAATGGACGTCCGAGCGATGGCCAGTTCTCGAGAAGCCAGCAGAGGTCCGAGAGGGGGCGGTCCTTCCCGGAAGGCTCGGAGGGCTGCGCAGAAGGCGCAGAGAGCAGCTCAGAAGGCCAGGCGGCTTCGAGAGGGCCCACCACCTACTGAGGATGCCTATTCCTCCTCACTTCTCCCTGGGCGTGCAGCCCGAGAGTGACGACGAACAGCGTTCAAAGTCGGAGCGGGCGTTACCCATTGGAGACACAGGGCTGCTTGGCAACCAGCGGCCGCAGTCGGTCTCGGGTGCCGCTTGCTGTTGTGCAATCGTGATGGTCAATGTTTGTCCGTACCTATCGGGCCGAACGAAAGGGGGGGATAGGGAAAGGGGCGGCTACGAAATCTGCTGCATGCGGCTGGTTTCGGCCCCGCCGCCGGGCCCATTCCTCGACACATAGGCGCCTCCCGGCGCCGGGAGGCGCCGGGAAGATCAGCTATACGTGAGCTGATTCCCGAACCCCCCTTTGCTATCTCCCACTCTCGCCCGGCCCGAACCTGCCTCCTTGGCATCGCCCGGACGTGTGCATTATTTTAGCATCGGCGAGGACCCTCGAGGAGCATATCCTTGATCATGTGGCGGAAAAGTCACGCACGAGACCGCAACAAAAAAACACGGGGAATGGGCGTCCGAGCGACGGCCCGTCTCGGGGGGGTGCCGGCGCGAGGAGCCGCCGGCGCGCGGGAGGCCGCCGAGGAAGGCCGGGGTGTACTCCTGGAAGGAGGCGGCGAAGGCGCCATCGCGCGCGCCGCGCGGCGCCCGCGCTCGTGCTCGTCGGGGGGGGGGGAGGGGCGCCGACGCGGCCGTGCCCGCGCCCGCCGCCCGTGGGCACGTTTTCCACCACCACCACCACCACCACGAGTTGGAGGGGGAGGGGGTCCTCCTCCTCCTCCTCCTCCTCCTCCTCCTCCTCGTCCTTCTCTTCGTCCTCCTCCTCCTCGTCCTCCACCTCCTTCCCCCCTCCAACCTATGGTGGTGGTGGTGGAAAACAGGCACATCAGGGCATGTTCCTCTACAGGAGGAGTGATCCGAGAATGGTGGACAAATGGTCGGGGGACGTTTCTTCGTACTCTCTGGATGTTTGTTTGGGTATTCGTTGACTTCTGTTGATTTTTCTGGGAGGGTCCGCCGCCTGTAGGAGGACGTGCCCGACCTCACCCTGGCAGCGCGACGTCGGCCGGGGAGCGGCCGTCGCAGCTCCGTGCCCCCCTTCGGTCTGGGCCGGGCGCTGCGGCCCGCAGGGCGGAAGGGGGCCACCCAGCTCCTTCAGCGTACCAGCCTCGAACGTATCCCTATCCTTAAGATTGACACGCCAAAAGGCGATGACAATCTTAGGAATCCGCCCTCAGAAAATAAGGGGATCCCGAAGATTGGCATCGTGATGAGGAGGTGCCCAGCACAGTAGGGATAGGGATCTGTTCCAGGCTGGTAATCAGCGACGCATCGAGGACCAGTTCGACGGCGCCAACGCTGGCGCGCAGGCCTGCCGCGCATGGTCGCGCGCGGGCGCCCTCGTCTCCAGCACGGCTTGCCGCGCTGGCGGCGGCACGCGCAGGCCTTCCGCGCGAGGCCGCCACGGCATCTCCCGCGCGTGGCTGAGGCCTGTCGGCCTGCCGCTCCGCGCCCGCTGTCCGTTTCAGGGCCTCGCTTCGGACTGGAAACGCGCCGCGTCGTTTTCACGGTGGTGCTGGGAGCCCCCGCTAGACTTCCGAGGCAATGGGAGTCGCGTTGAAGAAAAGGGAGACTATCAGGAGGGAAGAAACACACACACACACAGACACAAGGAATCGTCGACTCCCAGGAAAACATAGGAAAACATGGGGAAGTGGGGGGAAGACAGAAACCCAGAACATATGAGAAACTATGGGGAGTTGTGTTTTCATTTGTGTGTATTTGTTTGTGTGTCCCAGGGCCCCTTCAGACTAGCGGAAGCAAGCGGAAGCAAACGTCGACCTCCTGACAGACGGCAGTTTTTTTGAATGCAGGGTCTCCGGAATCCACCATATGGTTGATGCCACCTGCAGTGACCGGCGTCGTCCCTGTGGCCTGGCCCGTGGAGCGCGCCAGGGAGGGGGCCCCAGCCCCAGCGTGAGGGACGCCGACGTCGATGCTCGTCCAGACATGTTCCTCGGGTTCTGGGCGGATTGCACCTACAACATCGGCGACTAATGTCAAGGGAGGATAAACCACCCGGACCGGACAATTGGCGTTTTCTCAACGGCCCTGGGCGTTTACAGAAAAGGCCTGCCCTGGCCGTCCCAGCGCTCGTGGAAGCGGAGGGTTTTACTCTGAAGGGCTTGGGCGACCCGTCCTCCTCCTTTTCCTCCTCCTCCTCCTTCATCTCCTCCTCCTCCCCCTCCTCCTCCTCCTCCTCCTCCTCCCTCCTCCTCCTCCTCCATCTCCTGCTCCGCCTCCTCCCCCTCTTCCTCCTCCTCCTCCCCTCCTCCTCCTCCTTCCCCCTCCTCATCCACCCTCCTCCTCCTCTCCCCCTCCCCTCCTCCTCTCTCCTCTCCTCTCCTCCTCCTCGTCCTCCTCCTCCTCCTCCTCCTCCTCCTCCTCCCTTCTCCTCCCCCTCCTCCCACTCCTCCTCCTCCCCATCGGGTCGCCTACGGCCCCGGTGGGAACAGGCTGAGTAACAGAGTGGGCGGCTCAGTTCGGGTCCTTCGTTTTCGGTGTCTTACGACGAGATTTTGAGACGAGTGCTCGAGCGGAGCATTGACCGTTCAGTGTTTGTCGGTCGCGGTCACTGGCATGCGGCATTCGGAGTAGCCCTGGACGGCGAGATTGTCAGCATAGGCGAAATAGTGGCCCAGTTGCACACCGCTATCCACCAGCTGGTCACAGGAGAGATTTTTTAGCATGACCCAGAACGGCCGGGTGATCGCAGGAGACTTCGAAGCCCGGAACCCGACTGCGAGACGCCCCGGTGCTGAGCAACAAGCAGCGGGACCCGAATGCCATGGTGTTCTTGCTCGCGCGCCCCAAGGAGGTAAAGGACTAATGGGCAACAGGCGACAAGGGCCACTTCAAAAGAGGTCGAGGTAAAGCAAGTGGCGTTTTTGCAGGCGGTCGAAGAGGACCCAAAGGGGCTGCGGAAAACTCCCACGTCGTTTGCTGGAGGTGCGGCCGCACTGGCCTTGAGGGTTTGGGCTGCTGGAGACGGGCTGCATCGGCCGGTGTTCTCGCGCTGGCTAAGGCACAGGCGAAGGCCAAGGCCGAGCAGAAGCCCAAGGCCAAGGCGCCGGCGGCGGCGAGAACGCAGTCCAGATTTGGGGGCCTTAAGAGGGCATGTTCTTGGAGCTGTTCGCGAACGATCGTGAAACCGACTGCGCCTTCGCGGACAACGGTTGGCGGTCAGGGTTGGGCCAGAGCTCATTTCCGACACTGGGTGCGCGAGGTCGGTTGCCCCCCGCGAGTTGACTTAGCCGTTCACCGCGCCAGCGCAGCGCAGGTTCAAGACAGCGGGCGGAGCCATGCGTCGCAGACGAAGGTCACGGCGCGCTAGCGGACATGGGCGAGATCGGCGGCAAGACGCGCTTTGATGGGCGTCGAGCCGCCGCGGGCAAGCCGCTCATCGCAGCCGGCGAGATGGTCGCCGAGCAGGGTCGGCATCCTTGACGGGCATGGGCATGGCTATCAACAAGGGCTCGGAGGCATGAAGGGCGAACATGGGGGTGGGCGCCGAACTAAGACGCGAGGGCCTGCTGGAGACAGACGCCCGCCTGCGCCAGGAGCGCAGGGCCCGCGACGCCCGCGCGAAGCTGCCGACGGCCGATGCTCGCGAGTTGGAGGCGCTTCCTTCGTTTCGGTGGGACCAGAGCTCGCAGCGCGTACGGTCGAGGCAGATCGGGCAGCGCAGGCGCCCCCGCCGCCGCCGGCGTCGGCGGGCCGCTAGCCAGCCCAGCCGCGAGCCCAGCGGCGGCGCCGCCAGCTGGCGCCAGGCGCGATATTACCAGAAGGAGGGGGAGGGCAGCGAGGTTTACCTCCACGAGTCCGAGTCGCGAGGGGCCAGGTGCAGCCGTCGTCGCCGCGGAGATCGCGGAGCCCGAGGCGCAGGGCCACGACCGCTACGGGCCCGGGCCGCGCAGACGGCGGCGACGCTGGCGGCGCTGCCCCGGCGATCGTCGCCGACCGCAACGGCTTCGACCCCCGACGAGTCGGGCGGCAGAGGCGTCGGGGGCGTAGCGGTCATGGTCTCGGCGACGCTCGACCCCCGCCCACCTGCTTGCAATCCCAGCCGCCCACGTGGGCGATTTCAGCGCAGACGCCTCGGGCGACGACTTCGACCCGATCGCCCGCGAGCGGGGCGCGCGCCAGTTGCGCTGCCCGCGCCCGACGTCGGCGCCGAAGCGGGATTTTTTTAGCAAGACCAAGGGCGGGGGGGCGGCCGCGCGAGGGCCCGGTCGGAGAGCGCCGCGCGGCGAGACCGAGGGCGGGGGGGCAGCCGCGCGAGGGCCTGGTCGGAGGGCGCCGGTCGAATGGGGCGGCAGAGAACGGTGCGAAGCGATCGAGAGCGCAGTTCGGAATCTGATGGCCCCATCGCAGCGGCAGCGTTCGCCCGGGCACCCGACCGCCCCGCGCGCGCGGCCCCGGCGAGGGGCGGGCGCTAGATTGGGGGCGGCGGCGCAGCGGCGGAGCAGCGGAGGTCGGGCCGGCGCCCCCCGGAGGCGCCTGCACCCGCTAGCAGAACACTTGCAGCGAACCAAACCAGCCTTTGAACGGCGCCTCCAAGCGCGAGCCCAACCGCGTCGCTGGCCACTGCGGGCCGCGCCAGCGGGGGCGGCGCGGCGCCCGCGCTCGCGGCGAACGGAGCGGCGCGGCGATCTCGCGGCCGCCGCGATCTCGCGGCCGCCGCCGAGCGAGCGCGGGGCGCGCGGCGAGGAGGAGATCCTGGGGCCCCCAGCGCGAATGGCAAGCCTTGGGATTCCAAAGGCGGCGAGGGGCGTTAATTTGCAGCGGCGCGCGCAGGCGCCGCGCCCCGAGCCGGGCGCGCGGATGCGCCAGCTGGCGCTCGCGGCGCCGGTGGCAGCTGGTTCGCCGCCGGCGTCGGCATCGGCGTCGGGGCGCGCTGAGGAGCGCGTTGCTCGCGAGGACCTGCCGGCCACGGTGGCGCGCGACCCGGGCGCTGGCCACTTGGGGCGACGAGAGCCCGCGCCGTTTCAGGGGGGCGAAGGCCGCCCCAGGGGACCCCGCTGCACCGGCGTCTGGGGCAGCAGCAGGAGGAGGAGCTGGAGGCCAGGCAGTCGCGCCCGCGCCGCCTCTACCCCCGCCGCTGATCGCCGCGGCAGACGCCGCGGGCAGGCGCCAGGTCAAGGCGGCCCGCTCGGATCAGCCGCAGGTCGGGCCATTCCACCGCGAGTCGGGCGACGCCGGGGCGAGCAGTCAGCGCCGGCAGCTGGCGGGCGGCGGTCGCTCTTGCTTGGCCGACGCGGGGGGGCCAGGGCGCTGGAGCGCAGTTCGCACTCCCGGCGGCGGCTGCGGGCTCAGGGGGGCCCGCCTCGACAGCGGCGGCGGGGGCGTCTCCGGGCCCAGGCGGCCCGGCGCCCGCCGCCGCGGGCGCGAGGCGTTTCGATCGAGGGGGCGCCTCTCGAGCTGTGATCGCTGAGCTTGCCGGGGCGCTGCGACCCTGGCTGCGTCGCAGAGCCGGCCAGTTGGCGAGTCCGGCGCGCCCCGGGGCCCGGCGACGGACGTCGACCTGCAGGTCGACCCTCGTGAGGGCCGCGAGTCTCAGGGGCCGTTGGGCGCGGCGAAGGTCGTTCTTAGACGCGGCCATGGGTCAACTTAAACCATTCCGCATGTTCTGTCGAAGAATGAACGGGGGGATGGGGCCCTGACGAGCCCGTTGCAGTGTTCCCGCGACGTTGTTCATGATCGTGCACGTTCGCGCCCAGGGCAAGTCTTTTGGCTTCGCCGAAGAGAGATCCGCGCACGTCTCGGCACAATGCCGCGTGCCCCGCCGCATGCCGCGCGCGCGGCCGTCGCGCCGACGCAGCCCCTGAAAGGCTGACCCCCGCCCCCATCCGCGCGCGCGCGCGCCCCCCCCCCCCCCCCCCCTTCGCTCTCCGTTGTTTTCCAAGGGGGGGGAGGGCCGGGGGAGGGGGCGCGACGGGGGGGCGCGGGCGGGTGGAGGGATGGCGAACGTCTTATTCGGAAGAGGAGGAGCGTGGCGCGGAGGAGCAGGAGGAGGGGAATGAGGATGCTAAACGACGTCGAGCAGGAGTGGGATGAGGAAGAGGGAGCAGGTCCAGATGAGGAAGCAGGAGCAGGACGAAGTGGGCCAGTCGGATGGGGGGGGGCACGGCAAGGGGGGGGGGGGGCGAGGCAAGCTAGGTGCGCTCGCGTCATATCTGGCATCCTACCCCTCCCTCCCATCCCTTGCCATGGCGTAGATCCCCTCTCTACTCGCGCAGTCGGATGTCGAGCAGGGCAACGACCCCGAAAGGGATCGCGATGCATTGTAGAGCACGGCGTGGCATGGCGTAGAAGAGCACCGCAAAGCGCAGTATCAACCTAGCATTGCATTGCACGCCGTGGCATGGCACGGGAAATCACGCCAGCGCTGCAGCGGGGGCACGAGTCGAAACGAGCGGAAGCGCGGGAAGCAGGCCAGCGCTGCAGCGGGAGCACGATTCGGAACGAGCGAAAGCACGGATATGAAGCCAGCGCTGCAGCGGGAGCACGATTCGGAACGAGCGGGGCCCGAAAATGAAGCCGGCGCCTCAGCGAGAGCAGCATTTTGAAATAAATGCAGGCGAAAACGCAATTCCGGGGAAACCTGTGTGTAAAAAAAACAGTACGCGGGGGGGGGGGTCGAGCACTTTCAAACCGTCATCAGGGGAAGAGGGGGAGTAGTATTCATATCGAGTAATTGTGGAGGAGGAGGAGGCGCAGGAAGCGGCGGGTCTTCCAGTCCGCGTCGTCGGGGGCCATCGGGCCACTGGGCATATGCGCCCAGTGGGCACGCGTGCGCGGGTGCCCCGTTTGCCGCGGGCAACTAATTAGGCGCGCGGGCTCGCTTGCGCAATGGCCAAATTTCGGGCCTGCCAAATCTGAGCCCATCTAGCTTTGCAATGCCTAATGGGCACAGCCCGTCAAAGTCCATTGCAATCGAGTCCGGCCCAGTCGGGGACGTCATTTTCTCGCAACATCAGCTTCGAAGGCGCAGCTTCCCGCCAGCGCGTGCGCGGGGCTGGCGCCGAGGCAAGTTCGCCGGCGCATTTGGGCCAGCATTCGGGTTTTTCGCGACCAGTTTGGGTTCGACCGGTTTGCGCTTTCCGTTTGCGACAGGGGTTGCGTTCCAAGGGGGGCGCGCCAACACAGGCCAGTCAGCGCGCGCATTTGCAATTTGAATGTTTTCCCGACCCCCGCTCGGCGGTCCCCGACGCCCCGCGCGGGCCCGCCGGGCGCCGCGCGGCGCCACGCGACGCCCCTCGCGCATTGTTTCTTCCACGCGGGAGCCCCCGGATGGAGCGGCGCGGCGCCGAGCGGCGCCGCTCGCTCGCGCGCGCGCTTTGTCGCGGGCCCTGGGGGTGGGGGCGCCGCGGCGCCGCGAGGCGCCGCGCCGCGCACATGGCGCATTGCGTCCCTCCATGCAGGAGCCCCTTGGGGGGCGCCAGACCGCGCGGCGCGGTGCCCTTGGCGCAGTGTCAGCGCGCTCCCGCGCAGGAGCCCCCAGGGGGCACCACGCGGCGTCGCGCGGTTTATCGTGCGCGACGTCAGCCGCGGAAGGGGCCCCAGGAGGCGCCGCGCGGCGCCCCTCGCGCAGCGTTTGCGCGCGCGCGAACGCCTAGAGGGCGCCGCGCTGCGCGGCGCCCCTCCCGCGATGTATGCTTTTGTTCTCGCTGGCCAGAGCGCGCGCGGGCCGCGGGTGGCCCGGGTCGCCCGATGGCCCCGCTTCCCTTTTTTTTCCCCCGCCTTCTTCACGTTGCATGTGCGGTTCAACTTCTCGCATTCGTTTTAAATAATTTAAAATGTCCGCGCAAGGCCCGGCGGCGCAATTCCGCGAGGGGTGGCGGCGCTGTTCGCCCCGGACGACGCGCGTCGCTTGGGGTCGGCTTGCGCGTCGCGGCGGCGTTCGCTTCGGATTTCACGACGATGCGCGCGCGATGGAAGCAGCGCCAGCGCAGCTAATTCGTTCAACTGGCAGGGCGTCACGACGCAAAGAAATTCACGTGGAAACGTTCGTCGCGGGCAAATGTGCGTAATCATTGCTCCTCTGTTTTGGTGGTGCCATTTATCGCGATTTCACTGGCCCGACTGCGCTGACTGGCGCGCGCGTGTTAGAGTCGTGAAGAAGCAAAGGTGCGATGCGGCGATGGGGGGCCAGGGCCCCCTCCAGGTCGCGGGCGCACCGCCGCGCGCGCGAGCGCCGAGGCTGACCGGCCTGGGCCGCGGCGCTCGCCCTTGGGGCATGCGAGGCCCGTGAAGGAGTTCCACGCGCATTTGCATGTCGGGATGAGTGTCTATATGGCGCCCTTTGGGCCATCCCGCCACCGCGCCAGCTCCAGGGCCTGCGCCGCTTGACCGGGCGCAGGCGCGGCCGCCGCAAATGCCCCCGGGGCCCCCGCAGCAGCGGGGGCCAGGGTTGCTGGAACAGCAGCCTCAGCAGGCGCCACCAGAGCATCCGCGAGAGCCCCCGCAGCAGCGGGGGTCGCAGACGCCAGAGAAGCAACGGGCAGGTTGGCCGCAAGAGCAGTGGCGCAGGGATGAGTGGCACGGCCAATCGTGGGAACGGTGGGGCAGCAGGCGGGGGCGAGGAGCGCGAGCGGCCACAGCCTCGCGGCGCCGCTTCCTCGAGGCCGGGCCGCAGGATCGAATCCGTTTGGCGCGACTTTGCAACGGCGCTCCTCAGCCACGGCGCGCCAAGGTGAGTGGGCGAGCAGTTGGGGGCACTGGGGTCCCAGGACCTCGCCGACGACAATCCGCGGGGGGAACTTCTTCGATGGGCCGCGGCATGGAGGCCGCCACTCCGCGGAAGCGGAGGGGGGCCTCGTCGGCCGAACGTCGCCTCGCCGCGGACGGATGCCGCGGCGGTGCGTCGCGAGCGGCGGCGGCTCGCGCGCGCCTCCGCGCCCGGCGATCGCTGCCCAGGCGGGGCGGGAAAAAGAAACAGCGTTGGCGTCGGTGCTGTCGTCGCCTCCCTCTCCTGCTCCCTTTTCTTCTCCGCCCCCTCCTGCCATCGCGTGCTTCTTCTATCGTCTCCAGTCGTAGCGGGAGCTCCCGCGGCAGAATAACGCGCGCAGCGTCCCTCTCTGCGACGGAGGGGGCCCATCTCCAGGCCCTTCTGCGACAGGGAGAGGGGCCGGGGAGGGGGGGGGGGGGCGGGGGGGGCAGAACGCATTGTCGCCTATTTGCGGCCTCTGGAGTAGGGTGTTCGCTGGGATTTCGCGGGGGGCTTCTCGGGGGGGCGTTCGGGGGGATCCTGTGGTTTCTTTTGGGCCTCTCCGGGGCTCTTGGGCGCCCTCCAGGGGCCTCGCGGGGGCCTTCCAACCTTTTGGGTGCCTTCCGGGGGCCTCTTGGGGCGGGGGGGTTTGGCTTTCGGTTCGCGTTCCTTCGCATGGGCCCCGAGGCGCGGGCAGCGCGCGACGCCCCCCGCCGCGGTCGACGGGGCCCGGGCGCTCCTGGGGCGGGGCCGAAGACGACGGACAGGCGCCGAGAACGCTGTCCGCGAGAGCTTGGACGGACACCAACGCCGCACCAGAACGAGGCCGAGGAGGAGCCGGGCGCCGCGGCGGGGGCCGCGGAGGCGGCCGCAGGGGGCGAACCGCGTCGCCGAGGAGGACTTCGAGCTTCCGGGGGCCACGTGCTGATGCGACCCTAAGAGTTGTGCGTAATTGCCCCGCCTAGCTTTTACCGGAATAGGTTCGCTCTCGCCCCGCAGACCAAAAAGCTGATGCGACCTGGGACAATTGGGGCACGTCGTGTCGCTGCTCACGTCAATGATGGCGTTGCGCCTCCGGGTGTCGCTGCGGGCGTTGCAAAGCGCAGGCGCCGTCGCATGGGCCGTGCCAGACACGCGCGCAAACCTGACGCCGGTGAGGTGATCGAGGGCGTCAAGACAAGCGCTGGGAGCCTCCGCCACCAGAATGGCGCAGATGCGCCCAAGCACCTGGGTTTCCCGCCCCATCCCTCGCCCACGTGATCTTTCCTAAGCATCGCAAGGGCGCCGACGCCTGGCCAGGCAGGCAGATGGTGATCGACGGCCTGATGGCCCAAGGGGCGGCTCGCCCCCGCCCCCGCGTGTTTGATGGAGAAAGAGATATTTGGTTGAACCGAGCATTTTAAGAACACCGCCGCGTAGTATGAGTGTCAAGTGCGATACTTCGTCCAGCCCGTGAACTACGGGGCGACCCCGCCATCGAGCCAGACATGTTTTTTTGGTTTCAAACAAAAAAGAGGGGCACTTGGCTGTTGGTAATTTGTTCGCCCCCACCCCAGGTAATATCGTCATGGGTCCACTCCTGGACAAGGCCCCGCATAAGAGTATCCATCGGCCTGAACTGAATCGGCTCATTTCTTAACATTTAGTTGGCCGAAACCCCGCAATCGTAGCTGTAACAGAAACGCCCCAAACATGCCCGAAGGTGACTGCCTTAGATTATTGGATTGTCAACCCGGGTGGGATAATCGGTTTTGCGGTCGTCGCCAGCTGGTTAAGATTTCCGGGTGTGCACGAATGTTTGCCCCAAGGGAGTATCACTGTGCAGGGCTTGGTCATCTGGCAACTTGCTGTAACCACTGCAGCGACGACCGCGTTACACCCACCACCGTGGGCGCAATCGTGTACAGTGTTGCCGTGTTGTGCACGGGACGGCCCACAGTGTGAACAATCGTGGCTTACTCCTCCAATCGAACCATTTGGCTTTATAAGATTCGCTCCCATGTCGTCGAAACCAACAGATGATTGTCCTTTCTGGCGTCGAGGTCACTCGAGAAGGATGGCGATGAGGAGAGGACGAGGAGGAAGAGGAGGAGGAGGAAGAAGAGGTGGAGGTGGAGGAAAAAGAGTACGTAGGCGGAAGAAGAAGAAGAAGAGGACACATTGAAGGACGGGACCGGGAGATTTCGGCGAGGAGGAAAGGGAGGAAGAAGAGGGGGAGGATGAGGAGGAGGAGGGCGAGGAAGAGGAGGAGGAGGAGGATGAGGAGGAGGAGGAGGAGGAGGAGGAGGAGGAGGAAGGGGAAGGAGGAGGAGGAGGAGGAGGAGAAGGAGAAGGAGGAGGACGACGAGGACGAGGAGGAGGAGGAGGAGGACGAGGGGACGAGGAGGAGGACGAGGAGGACGAGGAGGAGGAGGATGAGAGGGACGAGGGAGGAGGACGGAGGACGAAGTGGCGCAGGGCCCGCAGGCGTGATGGCGGCCTCTTCAACCCGTTCTTTTGCCTCCTCCCTCGCCAGTTTTTCTCTCGCCGTCGTCGCGGGCGTCATCGTCGTCCTCGTCCTCGTCTTCCTAGTCCTTCCTTGTGCTGCAGATGACTAGCCAAGATCTGCAGACGCCAGCCGTGATCAACGCCCGATCCAAAACCCGACTCGGCGAACAGAAAGGAATTCGGCAGAATCGGGGTGGGAGGCGTGTGGTGCTAGAAGAAGCGCGAGCGCACGTCATTTGCTCTCACCTTCTCTCCTCTCTCAGGTTGGTAAGCGGGGTAGGTTTGCAAGCTGGTACGGCACTAACCCAGTCTTTCCTGTCGTTCTTGATTGTTCGACGCGTCTATTGATTGCTCGATTGATGGGGAGCGCATCCCCGACTGCCCCGTAGCGGCGCTACTTTCATCGGGACTCTCTCCTGGCGCTGAGCTGGATTAATGGTGTCCGCGGGACCCACAGTGTTGCCGTGCTCGGTCCGTTTCCTCCCTCTATCCCCATGCCACCCTCTCTTCTCCTCCCTCTCCTTCTCCTCTTCTTCCCCCCTATGCCTCCTCCATCATCCCTCCTTCTCCTTCCCCTGTTCCTCCCTCCAAGGCCCTGGAGGCTCCTATAAACCGTCACCCCCACAGGGTACTTCTGTGGCAATCGGAAAAGTTCAGTCTGTTTGGTTACGGGCATCGCTTGCCGCCGTGAATCGATGTGCTGTCCATCGTTTTTGTCCTCATGTTCCTTCTTCCTTCTCCCCCCCTCTCCCATCGTCACCCTCCCTCTCCATCTCACCTGCGACGAACATATGTACGTACAAGATGGGCGAACTTGGTATGAGTATGTTAGGATTGGAAGGTCTCCAACATCAATGCTGCGACACGCGTCCGAATAAGGGCCTGCTTTGCCGACGCCCAACTCGCAGCCTCCTTGAATCGCTCGGATGTTTCAGGTATGCTGACTTCCTCCCGTTTCTCGTGGCGAGAAACACATCCAGAGCCTTACACCCACATCCTCGCGGTCCAGACTCCTCGGCCGCGACCCTGTCGGCGGGGCAGCTCTGCGCAGCTGGCCTGGGCGAGTGGCACCCGTGGAACCGCGCAAACACGGGACCGCGTCGTGGTGTCGTCCAGCCCGCAAAGGGCACGGACATGGATCGGGGGAACGTGAGACTCGGGTAAGCCGGAACTCGGGTTTGCCGACGTTTTTTGACGAGCGCGTCCTGGATTTCGACAGTCCCGTTTTCGTGGGATGTCTGCAGCGGGAGCCCGCGTCAAATTTCAGATTGGGTCTCTTCATTTTTATGATGGCCCCGTCGGGCCAACCCGCGTCCCCCGTACCCGAGTCTTACGTCTCCCCGAATGGACGTGCTCGTCGCCCTCGACGAGCAGCGGCCGCCTCTTCTTGCTCTTCCCGACCTCCCCTGGCAGGCCATGCGGCAGGCCAAGAAGGAGAGGGCCAGGTCGGAGAAGGTCAGCGAGGCAGCCCCGCCGAAGCACCGCCGCTGCGGCGCGGCCTTGTGATGGTTGTTTTTATCCATGGTTTTGCAGATCGGCGCGGGCCCTCGCACTCCCCCCTCCCTCCTCCTCCTCCTCCTCCTCCTCCTCCTCCTCCTCCGCCTCCTCCTCCTCCTCCTCCTCCTCCTGATGGCCCAAAAGCGCCAAAAGGGCCCAAGACCGCGCACACGCGTTTCAAAATTGGTCCAACATGGCGTGAAGACAGCCAAAGAGGGCTTCAAGACGGCCAATATGCTTTTTCAAATGGACTCCCTCTCCCCCCTCCACGGAGAAGATCTCGGCTGTTTTGGGCGTCTGTTTCGAGCAGGGGGCGTCTCCCCCAGAGGACGCGCGGTTCCAAACAGCCGCATGAAAGCAGAAGTCCAGGGCCAGACCCCCCCCCGCCTCCCCCCCCGTTCCGCCCGATGCCGAAACGCCGAATAAGCCGCACAAGAAAACGCCCACCCTCCGCCCTCGTCTTCGCGTGCTGCAGAGGCCCAGCGGGCCCCAGGGGCCCCAAAATGGCGCGGCGTGCTGGGAACACCTGGGGCCAGGAGCACCTTCGACGACCCCCCATCGCCTGCCCTGGCCCCATCGGGGCCGCCTCCGCGCCCAGGGGGGTGGGCCTTCTAGCAGGGTGGAGGGGGAGGACCGAGACAGAAGGACCTGCACGTCAGACACGAACTCGCGGAGGCTCGCGCAGATTGCTTGGATCGGCGCCTGGGGACCCCCCCCCCTTCCATGGCGCGCGGAGCGTGCCAGCGGCGGTGCCTTGGAGGGAGGGGGGGGGGGGGCTTCGGCCCGCCTCCCCGGGCGCGCTGAGGGGCCGGGCTTTGGCTCGTGCCCTGTCCCCTGCCTTGGCTCCTGCCCAGGAGCCCAGGAGGAGATTTCATGGCGCCGGCATCGCAGAGCGGGTTCCGTTCGGAAAAAGATGGGCGGACGCAGGAGAAGGAGGAGGAGGAGGAGGAGGAAGAGGTCCAGCGAGCCTCCTCCTCCTCCTCCGCCTCCTCCTCCTCCCTACCCCCCCCTCCTCCTCGACTGTTCGAGGAGGCTGTGCTCGGGGGGGGGCGGGCGCAATGCAGCGCAGAGCCTGAGTCAAAGCCTACGTGTTTGGGCTCCGGCGGGGGCGGGTTGTCGGGCCGCGCCTCGGATGCGGTGGCCAAGGCTCGCCGTGGCCGAGCAGAAACTCTTCGCCCCTTGTTTTGCACCCCTCGTGGCTGCACGATGACAACGGTAGGTTCATGCGGCGTTGGCGCGCTGGCGGCGCCGGCGAAGGCGTTCGAGGTTGAATTCCACATGATAGAGCGACGCAGAAGCACTGAGGGGCACGTCAACGCCACAGGACCCGACGGAATGTCACTCTGAACGATCGGACCGGGATCGATTCCAGGTTGAACGATCGACGCGGTGTCAAAGACTCGTGCGCGCGCCGACGCCGCACGAACCCACCGTATGCCGTTGGTCCTGCTTACGACGCGACGTTTCCTGTTTTCTGTTGGCTGCTGGGCGGCTCTGCGCGTCCTCAAGGCCGCGCGCAGGGGCAGGCACCGAGGCCGAGCAGCGGAGGGCGTGCCCAGCGCACGCAGCGGGCCTCGGATGTGAGGCGGCCTGGCCGGTTTCGGCCGGCTTCGCCATGAAGCACACGGGTCCTGAGGGACAGTGTTTGTATATATCTTTCGCCTCCTGGGGCCAGGCCCCGGGACCGTCAGAAAACGACTCGGATGGAGGATTGGCTCTGGGGGGAAGGCTCCGAGGCGAGGACCTGCTTCCCACAGCACCCGTTTTTGTTTATGCCAAGTGATGCGACGGTGTGGACTTGCTGGTCCAGTGTTCGAGCGTCTGGCCTGCATACCAATGGGCAAACGCGGGGGGCAGCTCGTCGCCATGAGCGCGGTGACCTCATGAATGAAACTATGTTGTGAGATGCATTGCAATACATGCGGGACACACGTTTCCCCACCCTCCTGAGTTGGGTTCTTGTCTTGGACAGAGCACTGGCTCGCTCGTCTGCCACCTGCTTCCTCGCGCATCCTCGCTCGTGCCTACCCTCCTCCTCTTGCCTTGTGCCTCCTGCCTGCCTGCATGCTTTATGTCCCCAATCCTCCTGCGTTGCTATCTCGTTGTGGGTTAGGCCGCTACTTTCTCTAGCCTCCGTTCCTCTCCCCGTCTTGCCCCGTGCCTCCGACATGATTCCTGCTGTCTGCTTGCCACGCACCTCGTGGTTCCCCTGGGAGCTGCGAAGTGTGCAACTGAGAGGTCCAGCGGCGTGGTTCGAAGAGGGGATCGACTGCAGGACTGATTTACCCCACAATTGATTTCCTCGTCGAACCTACAAGAGAGACGTCGCATTTTTCAAGGATTCGACAAACAAATATGCTGGGATGCATCGATTCTGTAGTCGATCCACTCACTACTCGAGCTGAGAGGTCCAGCGGAGGTTCAGCGGAGTGGTGGTGCCTTGCGCGCATCAGAGTCAGACCTCGACCTCCTTCGGGGGTGCAAACTGCACCACCGTCGCCGTTCCTGTGGGCTCCTGGGAGGGGTCCAGCGGAGTGGTGCCTCACGCGCATCAGAACGAGACCTCGCTTTCCCCGCCCGGGTGTTGCGAAGTGCGCCACCGTCGCCGCTTTCCTCAGTTCTGGGAGTTTCAGCCAAGTGGAGTTTTATGCGCATCAGCATGGGGCCTCGCCTTCAGCGGGGGCTGCACACTCAGCATTTAACAGCAGATTCGTAGGCTGCTGGGAGGTCCAGCGTGGTGGTGTCGTACGAACATCAGTCTGAGGTGTCGCCGCATGGGGGGTGCGAACTGTTTCGTGCGCGCCTGGGAGGTTGGCGGAGCGGTCTTACTCTGAAGTCGGGCCTGTCCCTCTAGAGGTGGAATAGTCAAAAATAGTACAAGAATAGTATGTGGACGTGCTTGATTTTGTCTATGTGTGGTTATTTTTGAATAGTTGTTCACTTCGGTTATCTTTCGCCCAAAAACCGCCTGTAGGGGGACATGCCCGACCTAACCTTACTCACATTACAATGAGACCTTGCTTTCCCTGGGCGTTGCGAAATGAGCCATCGTGGCCAGATTTGCTGGATCCCTGGAGGTCCAGCGAAGTGGTCCAGGACTACATCGGTTGCGGCGTTGCCACCTGTACAGTTGTCCCCACGTTCCGCGGATCCTTCAAACTGTTCTTTGTATTGGGTGGTCCTGTTTGTAGTCGCTTCTTGTACGTAGAGGGCTTGGTGCGCTTCCCGAGCCGCAGTGGAAACCCTCCGGGGAACACATGGGTGAGAAAGAAGAAGAGGAGAGATCTCTTCGGGTTTTCTTGATGGTCCTCTGGAAGGCCTCGTGGGACGCCTAGGCCTAGGAGGCCTCGTGGAGGCATCTTGGGGCCTCTTCGGACACTGAGGCCTCTTGGGAGTCTCTTGGGAGCCTCTTGGGGCCTCCTCTGCCTCTTGGGGGCCCTCTGAACCGATTTGGGGCCCTCTTGGGGCGCTTCAGCGCCGTCTTGAGGGCCGATTTGGGCCGTCTTAGGAGGCTGATTTGGGCCGCCTATTGGAGGCATATTCGGGCCGTCTCAGGAGCATCTGGGGCCATCATAGGGCCATGTGGGAGGCCTCTTGGACTATCTTTGGAGCCTCTTGGGCCGTCATGGGCCTTCGGAGGGCCGAAACGAAGCACATGCCAACACTAATCAAACAACCACGGACAGTGATCCGTAGCCATGTTGGCTCAAGCTATCTATGGCTCAAGCCATTCGATTTAAGCCGTCCAGGTTGACACTGACGTCCCGGCACAAGTCTGTACCGATCCGAACGCAGGTTCGATAACAGTATTGTTATTTTGTCGGTTTGCGTACGATGGCATCGTTCGGTTGTGCGTTGTTGTTCGTCTTGTTTTACGATTGTTCTCTCAAGGTGTACGCCACCCAATCCGAAGTGTATACGTTTGAATCCTACGCAGATGCGGGTTGCTCGGATAGCACCCTGGACAAAACCGACTACGTAAAAAAGGTTGCAGGGTCCGCCAGCTGCTACGTTTACACGGATGTCAACGGCGGCGTGGCCAGCGGTGCTTCGAGTTTCATTTTGACGTGCAGCGATGCTTCGTCGGCAGACTACACAGAGTATGAGAGTGAGAGTTGTACGGGCTCGACCGCTTCCTCTGCGACGCAGCCTTGGTTCGCCACAATCATCTGCGCTTCTCTCGGCGTTTCAAATTCTGGTCATGGAACGGTTTTCACTTCGCACTCGCATGCAGCGTGCACGAAAGCGTATATCCCATCGCTGTGATTGCCGCATTCGTGACGACTTGCGCTCAAAAGTCGGCAAAGGTTCGGCTTTGAACAGGAAGGCAAGCGTCAGCTTCGTTCTGAATAGTTTTACGAATCTGAGCTTTATGACAAGCTCCCGTAGAACAGAAGTGAATTTACCGGTGAATCCGCTGCCAAAGTCAAGCGGGCTCGTTGGGGATTTGTCATGTTTTCCTGGAGGGTGCGCACGTAGCAACACAAAAAACAAGGAACAGTGATTTTGGTTCCCTCGGGCCCTCCTGGAGGCCTATGGGCCGTCTTGGAAGCCTCTTGGGGGCCACTTGAGTCGTTTGGGTCAATCCTGAGGCCATCTTGTGCCGTCTTGGGTGCATCTTGAACCGTCTTGGAGACATCTTGGCGCCACCTTGGGCTGTCTTGGGGCCGAACGTTGCTCCGAAGCGTGGCCAAGCTATTTGACTACGTGCTCCCCAAGCCGTTTTGGAACCCCGTTGGGGGGCCTCTTGGGGCGTCTTGGGGGCCTATTGAGGTCCTCTGGAGGGCCTCTAGGTAACCTCGGAGGCCGTCTTGGAGCCCTCTTTCGGCAATCGTGGGTCCCACTCTGGGCGCTTCACTGTGGGGCCGTCTTGGGGGCCTCTTGGGCCGTCGTGGGACCTTCTTGAGCCGTATTGCGGGCCGATTCGGGGCCTCGTGCGGCGACCTCGGGAGCCTAGGGGGCCGTCTTGGAGCGTCACAAGCCCGAGGGGCCATTTTGTGTTCTCTTGTGGTAGTCTTAGCAGTCTTGGAGGCCATTTTGGCAGTCTTTGAGGCCATATGAAGGCCGTCTTGAGCGAGACGACCGACGGAGTGTATCTTATCCGCGCGCCCGCCTCTTGGATCCCTCTTGGGGCATCCCAGGTGCCTATCCTTCCGTCTTTGAGAGGCTTTTGTGTGATTCCGATATCCCTGGGACCGTCTTGGGGGCCTCATGTGGCCCTCTTTGATCGTCTGGGGGGCAGTTTTGCCTTTGAACAAGTGGCGCAAGGAACCCCCAAGAGCGCCCGGAACTCAGGGCAGTGGACCCCGTAAATTATATCCCACCAAGCCCTCTGGGCGACAGGTGGTCTAACAATAGTTTTCTTTACTCTTCCACAATCCCTTCTTCCCCTTCGGGGAGGGGTTTTCCCCTCCCCCGACCCCCTCCCCTGGACCTGGACGGGGGGCTTCGCGAGCGGTCAGGGCGTCCAAGATAGCCCGAGATGGCCCCAAGAGGGCCTCAGAGAACCCACGATGGCCTCCAAGATCGCTCGAGATAGCCCAACCTGGTTCAAGATAGCTAGCAGCATGGAGGCCCCCAGAAGGTTTCAGGACGGTCCGCTGCCATTCTGGCTCGAGCCGCTCGGTCCCCAGAGCGAGCTGCGAGTTCAGCGCCGCCGGGCGCGAGTCGAGCCCCGGAGAACCCGCCGAGCCACATGCCGCGCCTGCCGGCTGCCGTCGCCGCTGCGGCCACGCTGGCCTCGCAGGTGGGCCGCTGCTGGGGGCGCGCCGCGCTGCTGCTCGTGGACGTGCAGGACTGCTTCCTGGAGAACCTGACCGCCAGCGGTGAGCCCGGGTCCCTCTCGGTGCCCGCTTCGCACATCATCGCGACGATCAACTCGATCCGCAGCGAGAAGGCGTGCCTCTTCCAGAGCGTGGTGCGCACGCAGGATTTCCACCCGGAGAACCACATATCATTCGGCTCCACGCACGGCCTGGCTCCTTTCGCGCACCTCTCTGGGAAGGGGAGCCTGCCCCTCACGTGCATCAATCCGAGCTCGGGCATGACGGCGGACGGCGCCTGCTGCCCCACGATCTACGTCGACCCCTCCACCGTCGATTGCACGACGCAGCTGTGCCCCCCGGCCGGCTGGGACTACGACGTCAACAACTCCGACATCGTCACCGACAACTTGGCATGTTCGTTGTGCGCCACCAGCCCGGCAGAATGCTTCTCCACCGACCAGGCCATGTGGACGGACCACTGCCTGCAGACCGGGGACTCGGGTTTCCCGCCCAGCCTCATGACGGCGTCGACCGATATCGTGGTGCAGAAGGGCATGAACCAGTACGTCGACGCCTACAGCGCCTTCATGGACAACACGAAAACGCTAAAGACGACCCTGGACACCACGCTGCAGTCGCTGGGCATCGACACCATCTACGTCGCGGGCATTGCCACGGACGTGTGCGTCAGGTGGACCGTGGAGGACGCGCTGACATCCGGAAACTACGACGTGAAGGTGATCACCGACGCCACGGAGGCCGTGCTCGGCAGCGAGGCCAACTTCGACAGCGCCCTCGCCGCCATGGTGAGCGCGGGGGCCACGAGCCTCACGGCCGCCGACGTCCTCGCCATGGAGTGCCCGCAGGAGACCTCGGGGAGCACGCGCCTCGCGGCCGCGGGCGCCCTGCTCGCCGCGGCCGCGCTGCTGGGCCCTGCCGGGCAGTAGGCGCGTCCTCGGCGCAGAGCCTCGGGGAGGAGGGGGAGGAGGAGGAGGAGGAGGAGGAGGAGGAGGAGGAGGAGGAGGAGGAGGAGGAATGGAGGAATGGAGGAGGGAGGAATGGAGAGGGAGGAGGAGGAGGAATAAAGGGGGAGGAGGAGGAGGTTTCGCGCAGGGGCCCCGCCGCGAGCTTTCCCCGCCAGGGCCTCGTTGGGTCCCTGGTGCGGGTGGGCCTTCTCAAGCCCTGTCCCCCCCTTGCTGGGAGGAGGGGGAGGGGGAGGAGGCCCCCGAATCTTGACAAAGATCATTCGCTCTGGAGTTTTGCCCGGATCTGTCAGCGCGTTTTCTAAATTGTGAATCTAGGTTCTTACGTTCCAGGGAGCGTGAAACGGCACGCGCGCGACGGCGGCAAGGGGCAAAAGGGGCAGGATACTGCACACCGCGGCCGGCCGGCGATGGGACCCCCGCCTTCGGCGACGGGCCCACCCATCGGAAGGCCGCGGTGGTGGTCCTGGTCGTGCTGGTCGTGGTGCACCACAACCTCTTCCCCCTCCATTCCTCCTCCATTCCTCCATTCCTCCTCCTCCTCCTCCTCCTCCTCCATTCCTCCTCCTCCTCCATTCCTCCTCCCCCTCCGTTCCTCCCTCCTCCTCCATTCGCTCTCGAGTTTTGCCCCGATCTGTCCAGCGCATTATAATTTCTAGTTTCTTTAGACTTTCCAGGGAGCTCCATCCCTGACGCCAGCGGCACTGACTCTGCGGGTTGACTCTATCCGCGGGATCGAGCCCCAGCATGCAGACCGCGACAGCACACCGCGAAAGCGCGGGTACAGGTATGTATCCCCAGACACCTCACGTCTCGCCTGCTTCGAGACTAGGGACCCCGATCTCTCAGGAGCCAAAGAAGGACGTACACGTACATGAATGCACGCTGTTTTCGAGATTTTGAATTTTGCATTGCGCGCATACTCATATCACGCGGCCGGTCTTGCGGGTCAAGGGGCCGTGCTCATGTACATAGCTGGGCGCGTACGTCCTTTGTGGGCTCCCTAATCCCTCGACCACTTCGGGTGGACCGGATTTTCATCCCGAGTCGTTTTCTGACGGTCGCGAGGCCCGGTGAAGGGCTGCTCGCCCGTCTCTGCAGCCGCGCCTCGCGGACGGCGCCGCGCGCCCGCCCGCGAGGGGTGCGCCGCTGCCCCGCGCAGCCGACGAGGCGGAGGAGGAGGAGGAGCAGGAGGAGCAGGAGGAGGAGGCGGACAGGAGGGCGAGGGGGAGGAGAGGAATGAAGGCCGCCTCGGCCGTTGCAAATGCGCGCCTCACGGTGCCGCCTCCCAGAGCATCGGGCCCTTGACGGCTTGCAAGATTTTTTGTTCGCCGAGCCAGGATCAAAACAACAACAAAAGTCACAAGCCAGGATCAAAACAACTTCTTTTCGCCGAGCCAGGAT
>CAUYUJ010002736.1:471099-486099 GCA_963575745.1 Prorocentrum cordatum
CGGCCACCGAAAACGGCAAAAAAACGGCTCCAGGATTGGAACCGGAGCCGGAACCGGTCAAAAAACGGCGACGGAACCAGTAAAAAAACGGCGTGGGAACCGGCAACAAAAACGTCAAAACGGAACCGGTAAAAAAACGGCCATGTCGTTTCCAGGGCCCAGGCGCGCCACGCGTGCCAGGCACCCCTGGGACCCTAGCGTGCCAGGCACGCCTGGTGCGCCAGATGCGCCACGTGCTCTGCGTGCGCCAGGTGCGCCGCATACTGCAGCCACGCCAGGTGCGCCACGTTCGGGGCACTTGCAGAGTGTGTCAGGTGCGCCTGCGCACGTGACAGCACACATCGGGAACATGTCGGCCCCCACCATCCTTGTCGAAAAGTAATGCCTATTATTGTGTCTGGTGGGCCTGCGCACAGCAGGCCATACGCCACCACCCCCACCGTCTCTGTCAAAAGCCACTTGACAGTGCTCGCGGGTTGGCCGCGCATGATCCAGATTTAGCCGCGAGGTGCATTTTTTTTATAGCAGCCTTGCGCGCAGCAGGCAATATGCTGACATCCCCGCCGTCCTTGACAAAAACAATACAAAATGCTCGCGGGCCTCACGAACATCACTCACGGCTTTGCCCCAAAGTGTATTTTGCTTTCTTTTTTGACAGGGATGGTGTGGGGGGGCCGCGCCGGGTTGGCCGCGCATGCGCCAAATGTGGAGGCAGAGTACGTTTTTATTGTTTGTTGACAGGGATTGTGGGGGGGCGCATGGTGTCCTCATGGTTCTTCGTTGGCTCCCGGTCGCCTGGGGGAGGGGGTGTACATCCATAGGGAACGGTGATAAGTCCATCCCCGAAGGGGAAGAAGGGGGTTGCAAGCAGATGCCGTCTACGTTTCTGTGGCAATGCGGCCCTCGGCAGGGTCTTGTGCCCTCTCGCGTATCATCTCCAATCAAACTTGACTGTGCTTATGCAGAGGGTTTCTTCTGCCAGTAAGGTTCGCCCGTGGCTGCCTGTCGATGCCGTTTGGGCGCTGGTCGGCCAGACAGCGAAGGCTACGGTAGACCGTCCCCGACGGTTTTTGTTGCGCTCCAGCACAGCGGCGAGGATGTTGCTCGCTTCCCTCGGTGCGATCGGAATGGGTACAAAAAGAGTGGGTACAGAAGACCGACAGCATTCCCTGCCCACTTTGAACAGGACTCGGTGTTGGTGTCGCCGCGGACGTTGCCGATTCGAGACAGAAGGCCGCCTGCCCAACAGTGGGCGCTGTCGGTTTTGGACAACATTTGTTGTTGGGCATTGAACCCATTTTTTCCGTACCCATTTCGGGCGTCCACAAGTTCGGCCGCCCAGGAGGCGGGAGAGGCTGCATAAGCATCTGAGCGCGAAGAGCGAGAATGTCGAGTTCATTGGGGCGGCGCGGAAAAAGCCTGCCTTCGTTCGAGGAAAGGAGAGCGCCACACGACAGGTTCGTGTCGTGCTGTGTTCTGCGGCGACGGCGCCGTTGGGGATGGAGGCGCAGCTCCGAGAGTGGCCCAGAATCAATCGATATGGAACGATCCTTCGTTTCTGAAGGCGCCGATCGCTCAAGGTTGATCGATCCACGCGGCGTGAGGGACCAACGCCGAAGTCGTGACGACAGGATCCCGCCGCACACGTGATCTTTCGGAGGTCCGCCGGGATCCCTGGGTCGACGCTGGACTCCACCCCGGCGGCGCCTCCCGCGCTGGCCCGGGCGCGCTCCTCCTGCCGGCGCCGACCCAAGACATCCGCGCGGACCTGACCGGCCTGGAACATATCCCTATCCCTAAGCTGGGCATCGCCTCATCACAATGCCAATATTAGGGGTTGCCCCTGGTTTTTCAGAGCGCATCCCTAAGATTGTCATCGCCTCTTGGCGTGTCAATCTGAGGGATAGGGATACGTTCGAGGCTGGCAAGGGCCTCCGAAGGTTTCTGCTTGTGCGGCTGTCTCCAGCGGTGCGGCAGGATCGGCAGGACCGCGGGAGACTCGGGCCTGCCAGCACTCGGGCTTGCCGTCGCTCTTTGACGGCCCGGGTCGAATCAGAAAAATTCAGCCACGCGCAGAGGGGGGAGGGCGGAGGGGGGAGGGCTTCTTAGAAGCACCCCTGCTTCTTAGAGAATCCTTCTAAGAAGCAGCCTCCTTCTAAGAAGCAGCCTCCTTCTAAGAAGCCCTCCCCCCTCCCTCCACCCCCCTCTGCGCGCCGCCAAAAAACGCCATAACCACAAACTGTTGGCGCTCCGCGCGGATTTCTTGGATCCGCGCTGGGCCCCCCCGGCGGCGCCTCAGACGCCGCCCCTGGCGCGCTCCGCGCGCCAGGGAGGGGGTGTCGGTGCGGATGCAAGAAATCCGCGCGGGCCGCCAAACGTTTACAAAGTTCACGTTCATGGCGTTTTTTCTTCTACTGGGATAGATCTTGACGGTCCAGTTCTCGTGAGATGTCTGCAGCGGGGTCTCGCGACAGAGTTCGGAGCGGGTCCCGCCAGGTGCCTGGCGGCCCCGGCGGGCACGCGGGAGCCCCCCACTCTCAAAGTGTTACCTCCTCCCAGGTGTGGGGTGTCTCAGAGCGTGAACTACCTACCCCGCTTTCGCTTCCAGGCAAAACCAAGCCATACCACGCGCGTCCTCGTCAAGTGGCCTGACCAGTACAGGCTGCAATTTGGCATCGTTTGGTATCTCTTGGAAGCGAGGGTGGTCAAAAGCGAGGTAGGTTTGTTTTTCCCCTATTCAACCACTGCACGTCGTGCCAGCAGGTGTCCCTAATTATGGGAGTTCGACTGTATTGATTCCATCACGTCCCCGTCCTCCACCACCGGGTGATCAATGAATGCATGCCCCGCCACTGTTTGCACAGCCATGGAGTGTTCGAGCCCAGCAAAGGAGAGTTCGACCACAACTTACACAACGGGGGGAGAAGGAGTGAGGGTGGTTTTTTTCAACGAACGCAAGTCCAATTCCGCACTAACCTTGCAAAGTGCGTGCGACGAGGATCTGGGATGCGGAGGAACAGGATTATGGAACAATGAGAGGGGTAGGCAGGAGCAGGAGGCAAGAGAAGAGGATGGACGCGGGTGAAAGAAGATGCTGAGCCGAAGGTTTCGCTATCGTGTACGGAATGGCTGAGTGCAAAATTGACACGCCACCAGATGACAAACGTTTTATCGGACGACGACCCGTCTTGACGTGGGTGACGAACATTTTTCGAACGCGAGGCAAGTGGCGTAGCCCTTCAGGCTTGGCAGCGCGAAGCTCTCTGCATAAGAAAAGGATGCGCAGAGGTCAACCGTTTTTGTTGTATCCCGGGGCTCAGAAGCCACCCACCCACAAGTGTCGTCAACACAGCACCAAGATTGCACGGATGCAGCCCAGACCTTATTTATTTGTCGATTGCCATAAAAGCAGGTTGTGTCTGTTGCTCCCCGTTTTCAAGATCTACGTCCAGTTCCCAAACAGTGCCTGCACTTAGGGTTTTTTGTTCTACGGAACGAGGCTGGCCCGTCGGTCTGGCGGCGATGTGGTCGCCGTCGCCGCCCCGTCGCTGCCTGGGCCTGCATTACATTGCACTGGTTTGCGCTACTGTGCATTTTTGTGCACTGCGTTCTTTGGGTTGCTTTGCACTGCGTTACATTGATTTGAAGTGATTTGCCTTGCTATGCACTGCTTTGATTTGCATTGTCTGGTATTGATTTGCACTGCATCTCATGGATTGTCTCGTAATTCCTTACATTGCTTTGTATTGCTCTGCATTGTTCTGCATATCGTTACTTTTAATTGGTTTGAGTCAATGCCTTTCAATCGCACTGCTTTGCAATCGCATTGCCTTATTCGGCTTTACAGTGATGTGCATTGCTGTGCAGTGTTATACCGTGCGTTGCATTGCTCTGTTATACCGTGTGTTGCATTGCATTGTACCGCGTGGATCTCACCATATATATATATATATTGCATCACATAGATAGCTCCGCGTAGTTTGTACCACTAGATTGCACGTAATAGAGTACACCCCATATCTTGCACCACGTTAGGCTGCGTCACACATATTGCACCACATACATTCCAACATGTGAATGGCAGATTGCGTATATTGAACATGGATTGCAACCTACAGATCGCACGGCGTAGATTGCACCACATGGATTGCACCACGTATATTGCACCACATTGACTGCGCCAGTTATCTTGCACCACGTAGGTTCTCCTAAAAGAGAATTAGGATCTCCCGCCCTCCCTCCCGGGTTAACGGTTCAGTTTTTCGTATTGCAATGTGCGTATGATGATGCCCCATTGTTCATTCTAAATTTGAGTTCGTATTATTTTAGCCCAACCGGTACCGCCCCCCTCAACATGTGCAAAAGATACTACGCGCGCATTCGTTGATCACAAACCATAAGTGTTCAAGAACCCTTTGCAAACAAGCAACGAAGTTCACACACGCACGTCGTCGCGCGGGCATGCCGAAATCTACAACAATTCAGAGTTTCGCAGGGAGTTCAAAATTGAGTGTAGGAAAGACATACCAAAACTCATGTTTTCGCAACACTGATTTTCAAAACAAGCTTGCGCTCCGGGCTTTTCGCTCCGCGTGCCGAAATCACTCGAACGCCCTTGCGCGCGTGCTGGGGGGGGCACGACCCGCGTCAACTAATACCACGCGGGCCACTCGAGCGTCGGCTGTGCGCGCATGTCGACTTCCTTCCAAAGCCTTCATCACCGACGCCAGGACGCCGTCGTCGTTGTCGGCGTGATCAGCATCGCCGCCGTCACTGGCCGTGCCGTCGTGTTTGTTACCATCGTCACCAGCATCGCTAATACCATCATCGTGTCTACCGTTGTCGACGTTGCCATGATACCGCTCCCGCCCAAATCGCCGACGCGCAGTGAAGTGCCCGCTGGGAAGTGCCCAGCGGTCAGCGCCACCGCGGACGCGTCGGTCGCGCCAAACAAGCTGTCTCCTGTGCGCACGAGCATGCGCGGGCTGGCGCGGCCGTAAAGATGCACCAGCCAACGCCAAGCACCCATCGCAATAGCCGCCGCGTGGGTTTTGCAAACCAACTTGCGGGTGGGTGGGTGGGATGATTGCGAGAGCAGTGGGTTTGATAACTCCAGTTGAGCAGTGGTGTAGTGCACCACGTAGACATCCGCCACGTAGATCCTTTCTAGAAAGAATCCGGATCTGCTCCCCCCAGGACTTAACCGTTCTCGCCTTCGTATTGCAATTTACATACGATTTCGCCCCATGGTCCATCCGAAATATGAGTTCATATATTCTCAGGCATTCTGGTATCGACCACCCCCGCCATCCCACCCAAGCAATATTATGCACGCGCAACTTCTGGGTTTCCAAGAACCTCTTGCACAAAATTGAGACGAGGTGCGCGCGCGCGCGTCGTCGAGCGCGCATTTCGTTTTCGAAGGGACGTCAGAATCGAGCGCCACGAAAACATATGAAACCAAATGTTTTGCAACACGGATTTCCAAACAAATGAAGAACTAACAGTTTGCGCCCGCGTGTTTGTGAATTCTTAACACAACCATAGGTTGTTTCACATCCTCGTACAATTTTTCAAAATTGGCCTTCCGCGCGCGTGTGTCAAAATCGTTTATCCGCCTTTGCGCGCGTGTTGTCGCAAGAATCCCTTGCAAAAGACGGGTCGGAGTGCACGCGCACGCGTCGTCGCGCGCGCGTGCGGAAATCCTTCAGAAGCGCTGATTTTCGTACGGATTTCGAAATCGAGCACCCCGGAAACATCTGCAGATAACACACGGATTCGCAACAACAGTTCTCGATCAATCTTGCGCTCGCGATCTTGCGGGTTCTTAAGAAGACAGTTTTTTTGCCAACATTCCCATCACATTCTGCTACGGAGGCCTCTCGCGCCGCATGTCGAGCTCATTCGAGCGCCCATGCGCGCGTGTTGGGTGGGGGGGGGCACGATCCGTGTCAAATAATGCCACGCGGGCCACTCGCGCGCGTCGGCCGCGCGCGCATGTGGAACTCTGGCTAAAGCCTTCATCGCCGACGCGAGGACATCGTCATCGCTACCGGCGGGCGTGATCAGCATCGGCGCCGTCACTGGCCTTGCCGTCGTCATCGCCATCATCGCCACTATCATTTCTACTTGTATGATCGTGTCTACCGTTGCCGGCGTCGCCATGATACTGCGCCCGCCCGAGCCACCGATTTGCACAGAAGTGACCGCTGGGAAGTGCCCAGCGGTCAGCGCCACCGCGGCCACGTCGGTCGCGCCGAACTAGGTGGCCGCTGCGCGCGCGAGCATGCGCGGGCTTGTGCGCCCGCAAAGATGCACCAGCCGATTCCAAGCACTAATCGCCATCGCCGCCGCGAGGGTTTTGCAAACCAACTTGCGGGAAGGCGGGTGGGATTTTTGCAAGAGCATGGAATTTGTCAACTCGCTTGTCAAAAACAATTTTTTTAAAAGAAGATAGGCTATACCCCCCATGGATTATCGTTCTCATTTTTCGTATTGCAATTTGCAAGTTATCTTGCCCCATCGTCCATCATAAAGTTGAACTCGTACCATCCCAGCCCAGCCGGTATCGACCCCCTCCCCGCCATCGTCCGCACAGAACTTCTATGCGCGCGCTCGTTTGTCACAAATCATAGTTTGTCCTGAAACCCTTGCACACCGAAATATTTCAAGTACGCTAGGCTTCGGAAGGATGTCGAAAGCGAGTGTCCAACAAACACACACGTTTATACATATAGGCGTGGTTTCGCAACGCAGATTCTCAACAAGAAACCGTGCACGCGCGCTGTTGCGAATCTTAAAGAAGACCATGGGCTTTTTCCCACCTGTTCACACAATTATACCAAACGGGTTTCGCGGGAGCGCATGTCGAAATCGTTCGAATGCCTTTGCGCGTGCCGTCGCGAGAATCGTTTGCGAACAAGTCGGACGAAGCGCACGCGCGCGAGTCGTCGCGCGCGCATGCCGACATCCTTCAAACGTTTCCGGTTTTGTAGCGGTTCTAAAACATACATGGTTTCGCAACATCAGGTTTCAAAAAAAACTTGCGCGCGCGCTCTTGCGAATTCTTAAGGAAACCGCTGGTTTTCAACATCTTCATCGAATTCTGCCAAGCGGGCCTCTGGCGCCGTATGCCGACCTCATTCGCACGCCCTTGCGCGCGTGCTGGGGGGCACGATCCGTGCCATATAATTCCATGCGGGCCACTCTCGCGTCGGCCGCGCGCGCAGGTCGAACCCTGGCTAAAACCTTCATCACCGACGCGAGTATGCCGTCATCGTCGCCGGCGTGATCAGCATCGGCGCCCGCGCTGGCCGCGCGTTCGTCTGTGCGAACATCGTCACCAGCATCGCCACTATCATCATCGCGCCCGTCCAAGTCGCCGACTCGCAGCGAAGTGACCGCTGGGATGCGCCCAGCGGTCAGCGCCACCGTGGCGCCAAACTACCTGGCCGCTGCGCGCGCGTGCTAGGGTTGTCGCGGCCGCAGACATGCACCAGCCAACGCCAAGCATGTGCATCGCAATCGCCACCGCATGGGTTTTGCAAACCGAGTTGCGGGTTGGTGGGGGGGATGTTTGCAAGAGCGTGGGATGTGTCAACTCATGGGTGATGCCATCGATGGTGCGACCCATTGATAAGACGATCGGCCAGGAACCCAGGAAACCGGGAACCCCGCCGCCCACCGAAATCGGCCTGGAACCCGGAACCGGGACCCGTGGAACCCACAACCGAAAACCCAAGAACTTGGCCGCTTACCGAATTCGGCCCGGTATTGTGGCCGCCGACCGAAATCGGCCAGGCCGCCAACCGAATTCGGCGATGCGGATGAGATAACCGTGTGTCGGACAAACCATATTCACTCAACCGAGTCCGATAAGAGTGGCCTTTCGTTAGAGTGACTCTTGTCGAGGAAACCTGGCGGCGTGCACATTGGGGTAATTAGGAGGAGGGGGGAAGGCGTCCTAGACAGAGGTCGCTTCTTAGAATATCCGGGCCATGTCTATAGATGCAAGGCCAGCGCCTTCTAAGAAGCAGCCTCCTTCTAAGAAGCCTTCCCCCCTTCCCCTTTCCCCCCTATTGCGTGCGCGCCGACAACTACGAGAAACCTTTCGCTGGAGTGACATGTGTCGGGGAAGCGTAAGACTCGAGTACGCCAGAGCTCGGATGTGTTCACGCTTCTTTGACGGGCCCGTCCTGGATTTTGACGGTCCTGTCTCCGTGGGATGTTTGCAGCGAGAGGCCTTGCCTAATTTTGTAGGTTGAGTCTCGCCATTGTCCCGACGGCCCCGTCAGGCCAACCCGAGTTCTACGTCTTCCCAATTTTCTTGGCATCGCTCGGACGTGTGTATTTTCCTTTCGGCGAGGACCATCGAGGAGCATCCTTGACCATTTGGCGAAAAAAACACGCACGAAACCGAAAAAAAACGCAGGGAATGGACGTCCAAGCGATGGCGAGTTTTGGTGCGGGCACACATCTAAGAAGGGACAACGGCATAAACGTGCACTTTCGGAGCTCCGCGCGGATTCCTCGGCATCAGCGCTCCTCAGGACCCGTAGCGGCGCTTCCTGCGCCACCCCCTGGCGCCAGGGAGAGGGGTCCAGCTCCGACCCCAGGACATCCGCACGAAGCTAGGGCAGTTTGTGCTTGTGCCGTGTGTGGCGCGGGTGCACCCAGGATTCGGTTCGATTATTTCCATCCGATTCGATAGTATCTCGATGGCTTCCGGTTCCGATTCGATTCGGCTTGGGATTCCGATTTGGGGTTCGGTTTCTCCACGGTGTCCTTGTGATACTAGCCTGCCGACCTCCGCCGATTCGACTTCTCCCAATGGCAACTCGGCTGCTGCTTTCCGCCGATCCGATTCATTTCGATCGCGGATCCGACTCATCGATTCGATTCTGGGCTCTTCTTGGGTCGGGTGCAGCGCTGGGGGACCGGCTACGCGTAAGAGCACCTCTCGCCAGAGTGACCTTGGGTGCGGGCGCACAGGGGTCCCATCAGCACTGGCTGGCGCGCTTGGACTGCTTGGATTCGGCCTCCCCCGAGGCCCTCTCCGGCCGCGCACCATAGGTCACTCGTTGCCGGGGGTCTCTCTCTTTTGGCATCGCTCGGACGTGTGCGTTTTTCCTCGGCGAGGACCATCGAGGACCATCCTGGACCATCGAGCAAAACAAAAAAAAGCACGCACGAAACCGACCAATGCACGGGACATGGACGTCCGAGCGACGGCAAGCTCTGGCGTGCAGCCGACGGGGGGCCCAGGGAGGCGCGGGAGTCGGAGAGCCGCGCGCCGCATCGCGGATGTGTGTTTCGGGAGGAAACAGAACACAGACACAATGAGTCGTCGATCCCCAGGAAAATATGCGAAAATATGGGAAGTGGGGGGGAAGAGAGAAGCCCAGAAGATATGGGAAAATATGGGGAATCTTTGTATGTGTGTGTATTTATTTGTGTGTCCTGGGGCCCCTTCAGTGTTGGGGATGCGGCTCCGCGCGGAGCCCCGATCTGCTCCACACCGTCGTCGCCGATGCACCACCGAAGTCGCCGAGGTATATCGCTGGAGCGCCAGTCCGGGGGGAAGCGTGCACCACCGCCACCGAGAACGCATCGGGGGGCAGCCGCAAACCCCCCCCCCCACGATGTGTGCTCCTCGGGTGGCGGTGGTCGATGCTCCCCCCCGGAGTTGGGGGGATGCGCTCTCTGCTGCGCCACCGGGGCACTCTTCGGGTGTCTTGGGGCCCTCCTGGAGGCCTTTTTGGCCGCTTCGGAGCGGTTTTCGGGGCCTCCTGGGCCGTCTTGGAGCGTCGGAGAGCCGAAAAGGCGAGAACGTCCAAATCCGGCAAAACCCACAAGAAATTACATGATTTGTGCCTCTCGGGGCCCTCTTGGGAGGCCTCTTGGAGGACTCTTGCGGCGTCTCGGAGGCCTCTCGCGCCATCGTGGGGCCATCTTGTGCGTCTTGGAGCGATCCTTCGGCGCCTCGGGGCCCTCTTGGACTGTCTTCAGGGGCTCGTGGAGTCCTTGGCAGGCCAGCCACAACTGGGGGAGCTGTGGTCCTTACCCCCCTGGGGGGACCCATCGATTTCGACACCCCTCTCGAGAGATCGTCGATGCGATGGGTTCCCCCAGGGGGGTAAGGACCACAGCTCCCCCAGTTATGGCTGGTCGGCTTCGTCAGTATTCGGGCCCTCTTGGGCCCGAGATACTCATGCGAGCACACCTCCCGGAGCCCAGGGGGCACGCGGGAAGACCCCCGCGAGGGTCCAGAATTCTGGGGCCGGGCCCCCTGAAGCTTCTCCAGGTCGGGAACCTCGAGACGGGGGTCAATGCAAACGGGGGTCAGCCAGGGCGCCAGATCCTCCTGCAGGATCCTGCGAAGACCCCCTCTGGCTGACCCGGGTTGGCGAGCCGCTCGTGGCCGCGAGGCGGCCGCGCGTATTGGCTGACCCGAGTTTGCGAAGATTTGCGTTGCAGTTTTTTGTTCCTGCATTGCAGTTTTTGGTTTCCTGCTGACCCGGGTCTGGATTGACCCGGGTCAGAAGATCCCCGACCAGGGCTGCGGGCCGAGGCCCACAGGGACGGGATGAGGCGGAGGATCCGAGGACACGCCGACTCCGTGCTGGCGGAGGTCCCCCAAGCCAGGAGGGGAGCGGCGCTTGGCCTCGCTCGGGCGTGTGCATGCCTCCTTCGGCGAGGGCCATCGAGGATCACCCTTGATCCTTTGGCGAAAGAGCCACGCACGAAACCGAAAAGAAAACACAGGGAGTGGACGTCCGAGCGATGGCGAGGGCGGATCGGCCCAGGAGGGGACGCACCCACCCCCCAATCGCCCGTGCATCGCCGGTAGGGGCGGGTCCGACGGCCGACCCCCCGCCGAGGATGGACGCGCGGGTGCGCTCCATCGGGTGCCTGCAGTCCAGCCGCACAGGAGGGATGGGCCTGTCTTCCACCACCAGCACCATAAGTCGGAGGGGTGAAGGAGGTGGAGGAGGAGGAGGAGGAGGACGAAGAGGAGGAGGAGGAGGAGGAGGAGGACGAAGAGGAGGAGGAGGAGGAGGAGGAGGAGGAGGAGGAGGAGGAGGAGGAGGAGGAGCCCCTCCCCCTCCAATTTCTGGTGGTGGTGGTGGAAAACAGGCCCATGGCCCCTCACAGTAAGGATGGGCAACCTTCCCAAGGGTACCCTTGCATCGTTGCCTCCTCGGTCCATCCCTGGCCACTTGCGTTGGCCGCGCCCCGCTCGAAAGGCTCAGAGGTAGGCGTCCAAGGCCCTTGCATCCTTATCGCGCATCCTTCTGATACGGGCCGGCTGCATCGCCGCCCTGTCGGCTAAGCATCGCCGAGTCCAGTTCGATGCCCCCCCCCCCCGAGCCGCTCCACCCCTCGCGAGGTTTGCCGATGTCTCCCCGGAGGAGGAGGCGCGCCGCCTGGAGAAGAAGCTCGCGCTGCTGGCGAAGCTGAAGAGCTACTGGGCGGGCTCCCGGGGGGTAGGGGGAGGAAGATGAGGAGGGAAGAGGATGAGGAGGAGGAGGAGGAGGAGGAGGAGGAAGAGGAGGGAAAGGATTGCCCCGCGCCGGCGAGGCAGACAAGATCCAAAGCACCACGGCGGAGCCCGCGGCCCCAATTCCGTGCGGGCCTCAGAACGTGTACATTCATGCAATGGTTTGGCCATCCGAGGCTCTCCACTGCGTGACGCATTTTGCCACGAAGCGTCCAAACGAGTTGGTCGCGGCCTTCCCCTTCCTCCTCCTCCTCGTCCTCCTCCTCCTCCTCCTCCTCCTCCTCTTTGGGACTCTTCGTGGCTCCATGGATGCGGTGGTTGTCTGGCTGCCATCTCAAGAGATGTCCTCGTGGCATTGCACTCACGAGGGTGGCTTCACGGAAGCAATGTGCCATGGTGTGGTCCGCTCAAAAGTAAACATGGTTTGGCTATCTGATATTGGTTTCTGCTGACACCGATCCGATGCGATGCCGATGTTGCGATTATCCGATGCGACCAGGTGCTCCGATCGTCCTGGCTCGGCCGATCCGATCCGAATAAGACTCCGCGCCAGTGCAGCCCGAATCGAGGCACGTTCCCTTCCGATTATTTGCGATTCGATGCTGGCTCCTTCTGCCGCAGGAGAGAGGTGTTCGATCACAAACCTTTGTGACGCATCCGTCCAGCGTTCTCGCAGAAGACCGCTGAATAATCGCCCAAGGCCGATTGCCGAGTGAAACAACACGATGACCATCACCAATCTGCCACGGGAGCTCGTCCACGCCGTTCTTGGCAATTGTCCGTGCCAGTCGCTTCCCATCCGCGAGGACGATTTGCATTTTGTCGATGACCAAGATCGACGCCGACGTTTCCGCGCTCATGCGTGGTCATTGTCCCCGTGGTCTCTCCCGCCAGATGGGCAACTACAGTGAGCGGCTTGCATAAGGGAGACTTGCTTTTCAAAAAGGGCTCGGCCGTTCCTTTTGGCTTGCATGCGTCATTAATCGCTCTTGACGCGTTATGTATTATATACCGTTCTTTATTCAGCGAGCGAAGAACGGTATACCATAAATTTTTTCGCTGTCGGGGGCGCCTGCCCCTGGGCGGCTGGAAAGTTTCTACCCCTACGGTGCCACCGTAAGGGTGTAAACTTTCCAGCCGCCCAGGGGCAGGCGCCCCCGACAGCGAAACAGTTTATGTTATACCGTTCTTCGCCCGTTGATTTCTGCGTTATTCTTTGTGGAAAAAAGGCAGGGGCGGTGCTCCGCGGGGCCTCTCTCCTTTCCAGAGGCTGCCCAACCCTTGCTCGCAGGGCCTGCGGAGGGAGCCCGTCGGAGCCGACCGGTGGCCTCCGGGGTCGGGGGCTGCGTGGCATCGCTCTGGCGTGTGCCTCTACAGGAGGCATATTCAAAGATACTAAAAACATAGTCTGGGGACGATGTTCGCAGGCGATGTTTCTCCCCGAATCCCCGAGTTTCGCCCAAAAAGTTTGGCCGTTCAGAAAAATTGAAAAACCCTGGGATACACCCCAAGGGGGCTATTCGGACGCACCCCTATCGAGGATGGGCACCCCCCCATCGTATATCCCAGGGTTGGGCCCCAAATTTCTGGTCCATTCGGAAACCCCACGAAGCCTGGGATAGGGGTCGACATATCCCTTGTTAGATGTTTCTAGTATTTGTTGAATGCAGTCGGGGCCCTGAGGAAGCAACCCTTCTCGTTGGGGAGGCACTCCGCGTTCCTTAAGTGTTTCACAGCTTGCCTCAGGTTGTCCTTATGTTTTCGATTGGAAATCGAAGTTTGACTTTTTTGGAAAAAAGGGCTTCGTTCCTTATTTAGGGTTCCTTAGGTCAACGCCCCGACGGTACATGTGTTGTTTACTTTGGCTATTTGTTATTTTTCGTCCAAAATCCGCCTGCAGGGGGGACAGTCCCGACCTACTGCTACTTGGCATCGCCTGGGAGTGTGCACGTTTTCTCGGCGGAGGCCATCGAGGAGCATCGCGGAGCATCGAGCAAGGAAAAAGTGCACGCACGTAAGTCGAAAAATACAAGGGTTAAGTCGGGCCTGTTCCTCTCCAGGAGGAGTATTCAAACATGGTGAAAAACAGTCAGGGGACGATGTCTTGAGCATTGTTGGACTATTTGGGGATGTTTTCTTAGGATTGCCATTTTTCCCAAATTCCGCCTGTACGGGGGACAGTCCCGACCGAAGGTTCTTTGGCATCGCTCGGGCGTGTGCACGTGTTCTCGGCGGAGGCCGTCGAGGAGCATCGCGGAGCGTCGCTCGAGAGAGCGGTGCGCGCACGAGGGCGAAACAGAGCCACCGGGAGGCGGCCGCCCGAGCGATGGCGAGGAGGACCGGGGCCAGGCCTCCCCGGAGGGACCAGGGATCCGTGGAGGCCTCCCACGGGTCGGGGGCGGAAAAGAGGGGGGTGATGACTAGGGGGGGGTGGATATCATGGCGGGGGCCATGATATCTCCCCAGATTTCATGGCGCCTCTTCTTGCTTCATGACGTCCCTGGCCCCCCCGCTGGGCCGCGCACATGCCGCCGGTCATGATTTGCACCCCCCCCTCTTGGACACCCCCCTCTTGGCCGCTCCCGAACGGGGCTTCTCGCCGGAGGGAAGAGCAGCGACGCCACCACCAGGGGGGGGGGCACCTCCAGCGGGGAGGTCCACGATTCGCTGGGCGCGTGCCGCTGCTCGCAGGCTGCCTCTCGCAAGCGTCCGGAGAGCACGGGCCTGCCCCCGACGTAGCCGATGCAATGGATCGTGGCTCCCTCGCGGCGGAGCCAGGCCAATTGCGAGCAGTCACTGTGCGAGTCGTGGAGCGCGCCTGTCCAACGATACCCCTCCGAGCTGGGCAACGGAGAATGGGCGAGGGAAGGAGGAGGAGGAGGAGGAGGAGGAGGAGGAGGAGGAGGAGGAGGAGGAGGAGGAGGAGGAGAGGAGGAGGAGGAGGCAGCAGATTTGCCTCATAACACAACCCACGCAACATGTTCCTCATAGTCGCAACGGGGGGGGGGCCACACCACCAGTCACCACCGGGAGGACACCCTCGGCTTCCTCGCGCCGGTGGTGGTGCTGCTGCTCTTCCTCGTTCCTCGCCTGGGGCGTCCCTGGGTACTTTCCTGGGGCTCGCAGGCGGATTCTCGTCCACGGCTCCCAGAGATCCCCCCAAGTGTGTTGGGCCGTTTAGAAGGGAGGAGGGATTCGTGAGTACACCTCCAGGGGTTGTTCGGACGCGCCCCTATCGAGGATGGGCTCCCCCCGTCGTATGTCCCCGAGTTTGGCCCCAAATGCCTAGTAGTGTCGGAAACCACAAAACTGGGGCTTGCCCCCCCCCCCCCCACCCACCCACACACACACACACACACACACCACGTGAGGGACTTCCAGGAGCCTCCTGGAAGTTCCAGGGGCTCTCCCAAGACGCCCCTGGAGTCCTCCAGAAGGGCCTCGTGGGTGCTCCGCCAGAGTGCAGAGGAGGGAGTGGGGATGACCCGAGAGAGGGCGCC
>CAUYUJ010002736.1:491099-508599 GCA_963575745.1 Prorocentrum cordatum
GTCCCTTCGGATGTCGCACGAGAGCTTCTGGGAGTCCCTCTGGGGCGTCTTGGGGGCCTTTGGCGGTCCCCTCCCATAGCGCCTTGGGTGCCTCGGGAGAGCCTCTTGGGGCCTCTTTGGGGGTCTCTTGGGGGCCCCTTGGGGGCCTCTTGGGGCCTCCTGGGCGCCTCTCGGGGCCCTCTGGGGGCCGTCCTCGAAGGGAGGAGCGAGGGGCAGGGCTTGAGCTGACCAGACTTCGGCAATCCCTTGGACCGTGCTGGTTCTGATCCCATGGCGCCGCAAGGGCGGCACGGAGACAGAGCGAGGGACAACGAAGCCAACACGAAAGCCAACAGCCCACTAATTGCTCAGCTGGGAGGTGGAGGAGGACGCCGGCGCCGCGCGGAGGTCGGACGCGCGCGCCGCGCCCGGCGGGGGCGGACGCGTCGACGACGAGGACCGCCCGCCGCGCCGCGCGCCCCCCCCGGGGGCTCCTGCCGCCTCCCGCTCTCCGCGCTCCTGTCGCCGGGCAGCGGCGCCGACGGGTGCCGTCGCGGTGCGCACTCCGCCGGCCCGCGCTGCAGCACTCTGGCTGTGTTTTGGCGTGCTGGTGGCGAGCGGGGAGGAGGAGGAGGATGAGGAGGAGGAGGAGGAGGAGGAGGAGGAGGAGGAGGAGGAGGAGGAGGACCAATGCAAACCTGGAGAGTCATCCACGGTGTTGGAATGCACCCTCCCTCCAAGCTCCCTCTGCACGGGCCCCTACAAGGTTTCATTTCCGCCGAGGGGAATGCCCCGTTGGGGGACAGCCGTGTGAAAATCTAGAAGCGGGCCAAAACACCATTCTCAATTGTAACGCCACGAGTTAACCTGAATGTTACATCTTGGCGATCCTGAACCGTGCCAAAACATTTTTCCTGGGATATCGACACTGCGAATCAACGTTACTGTTGCGGGCGCCCGGACAATCCTGAATCGTTCCAGAACGCCATTTCTGGTACGCAGCCATGAGGAGCAGCGAAACTCTTGCAAACGTTTAAAAAGAATGTGCGCGGCGCTAAGGCGAGAGCCAGATTTTGGAGAGGAACCGCCTTCAATCCGTGAAATTATTGCAGATGGTGCCACATTTTGAAAACGACACGCCTTCCATCCGCGAAACTCGTACAAGCTTTCGATACGAATGTACGCGGCGCTACGGCGAGAGCCACATTTTGAAGACGACCTGCCCTCAATCCGTGGAGCCATTGCAGTTGTTTCACGACTGTGCACGGCGCTCGGGCGACAGCCACATTTCGAAAGCCATCCGCTCTCAATCCGTGAACATCGTTGAAAATGCTGCAACCAATGCGCGCAGCGCTAATGCACGAGCCACCGTTTGAACACCACCCACCCTCCTTTTTTGTGGAACGGAGGAGGAGGAGAAGGAGGAGGAGGAGGAGGAGATGGAGGGAGGAGGAGGAGGAGGAGGAGGAGGAGGGAGGAGAAGGAGAGGAGGAGGAGGAGGAGGAGGTGGAGGAGGGGAGTGGGGGAGGAGGAGGACGAAGAGGAGGAGGAGGAGGAGGGTGAGGAGGACGAGGAGCAGGATGATGGGTGAAGAGGAGGAGGAGGGTGAGGAGGAGGAGGAGGAGGAGGGGAGGAAAGAGGTGGAGGGGAGGAGGAGGAGAAGGAGGAGGAAGAGGAGCAGGAGGAGGAGGAGGAGGAGGGCCAGTGTAAACCCAAGAGGCATCAACGATGTTGGAATCACCGCCCCTCCAAGCTCTCTTTTCAGAGGCCCCTACAACGGGTCATTTCCGTTGGGTGAGCTGCCTCATAGAAGACAACCGTGTGAAGATCTTGAAGCATGCCAAAAAATGTTCTTTGGATTTAAACGTCACGGATCCGGAGTCGTGCCAGAACGCCATGTTTGGGACTTCAGCACCGCGAATCAACATAATTGCTGCACCCGCATGATCCTGAATCCTTCCAAAACGCCATTGCTGGTACGCGAACCATGGGAAACTGTGAAGCTCTTGCAAATGTTTAAGACGAATGTGCGCGGCGCTAAGGCGACATCCACATGTTGAAAAAGAATCGCCCTCAATCCGTGAAGCTCTTGCAAATAGTTAGAATGAGTGTGCGTGGCGCTAGGGCGAGAGCCACACTTAGAAAACGACCCGCCCTCGATCCGCGAAGCTCTCGCAACATTTTAGAACGAATGTGCGCGGCGCTAAGGCGACAGCCACAGCTTGAAAATCTCCCGCCCTCAATATGTGAAGCTCTTGCAAATATTTTAAACGAATGTGCGCGGCGCTTAGGCGCGACCCACATTTTGAAACTCACACGCCCTCAATATGTGAAGCTCTTGCGAATGTTTAAAACGAATGTGTGCAGCGCGAAGGCGCGAGCCACATTTCGAAAACGGCCCGCCCTCAATCCGTGAAACCCTTGCAATGTTTCAAAACGAATGTGCGCGGCGCTCAGGCGAGAGCCACATTTTGAAAACGGCCCACCCGCAATCCGTGGAACTGTTGCCACTTTCAGCTTCAGGGTCAAACGCCCAGCCCGCCCTAACAAGTGGCCTCGGGGTGCGACAGGGAGCATTTACTTGTTTATAAGGAACAAGGAAGGGAGGAGGGGAGGGGAGGAAAGGAGAGGAGGAGGAGGAGGAGGAGGAGGAGGAGGAGGAGGAGGAGGGAAGGAGGAGGAGGAGGAGGAGGCGGAGGAGGAGGAGGGGGAGGAGGCGGAGGAGGAGGAGGACGAGGAGGACGAGGAGGGAGGATCGCATGAGCGACAAACGAGACGGAGGATGGGGCATCACGCGAATCAGGAGAGGGAGGAAGACGAGGAGGAGGAGGGGGAGGAGGAGGAGGAGGAGGAGGAGGAGGAGGAGGACGAGGAAGACGAGGAGGAGGAGGAGGAGGAGGAGGAGGAGACTCTCTGGGGGCCTCTTGGTGGCTTCATGGGGCTTCTTTGGGGACCTCTTGGGGGGCCTCTCTGGAAGCCCCTTTGGGGACCTCTTGGGGAGCCACTCTGGAGGCCTCTTTGGGGGCCTCTTTGGGGGCCTCTCTGAGGGCCTCTTTGGGGGCCTCTTGGGGGGCTGCGGCAATCGTAGAATGTCGATGGCGGCGGCGGCAGCGGCGGCGGCCCTCTCGCCGCCCTGCGCGCCCGCGAGGAGAAGGCCGCGGCGGAGGCGCCCGAGCCCGTGGGGCTGGCCAGCCTCGGGCAGGAGCTGCGGCGCCGCGCCTGGGGTCGCCACGGCGCAGGTCCCTTTGAAGGGGCCCTGGGACACAGAAATAGATGCACTCAACTAAAGGGATTCCCCTATGTGTTCCCATACGTTCTGGGTTTTGTCTTCCCCCCCCCACTTCCCATATCTTCCCATGTTTTCCTGGGAGTGGTCGATTAATTGTGTCTGTGTGTTCCTTTCCCTCCTGTCCCTTGGCATCGCTCGGACGTGTGCATTTTCCCTTCGGCGAGGGCCATTGAGGAGCATCCTTGACCGTTTGGCGAAAAAAACACACGCACGAAACCGAACAAGCACAGGGAGTGGACGTCCGAGCGACGGCGCAGATCCTCGGTATCGTTTGACCGATCCCCACCCCCGTCCCCATCCCCATCGAGGCCCCCGCCAAATGACCACCCCAGTTGACAAGTCAGGGGTACACCCCTCGAAGCCCGAGGGGAGCGACCTACGTCCCCATCTGGGGGGGGGGGTTAAATCGGCCAGCGGGGCCCAGGCCACGCCGCTGGGGATGGGGATCGGTTGAACGACACTCAGTCGCAACGACGCAGATCCAAGAAGACAAAGTGATCGGTGTTTGATGCATTGTTTTGACGATCAGCGCGGACCCTCGCCCCCCCCTTTCTCGGGTGCAACGATCGGGGGGGGGGGGTAGGCATAGGGGGGGACGCATCGACCCCCGATCGCCCATTCATCGTCGATAGGGGCCCGATAGCCCCAACCTGCCCAGGAAGGTGCGGATTCACTATCGGAGGCCTATCGCCGATCTATCGGCGATGTGTCGCCGATTCCAGATCGATGCATCCGCCCCACTGCCAGTTGCCCCCTATCGTTGCCCCGCACTTCCCCCCCCATGGAGTAGATCTTGGCTGTTTTGGGCGGCTGTTTCAAGCAGGCGGAGTCTCCTCCACAGGACGCACGGGTGCAAACAGTCGCACTAAGCAGAGGTCTGGAGCCAGACCTCTGCTTAGTGCGACTGTTTGCTTCGTGTCCCTATAAGGAGCTCCGCCGAAGGCCCCAGTGGCTGCGTCCACATGGAGCCTCGAGTCCCTCCTGTCGCACCCCCCACGAGCAGGGCGCATGAGCCGCGACGCGGTTTACCTCAGAGGTGAGGTTGTTCATGATCCCTCCTCTTGCTCCTACAGTCCCCGTCTTTGTGTTCCGCGCCGCATGCACCTGCTAACCTCCGCGTGTGAAGTGAGTCGCGTGACTGCGTGCTGAGCTGAGTCCGATTTTCTCTGGCGAAGTTTTCAGGGAACTTGCGAACCCCCCCAAAGAGGTCATTTGCAGCGAGTGGTCTTGTTGATACGTTCCACACGTGTAGAATGGGTTCGTTCTTCGCCAGGGTAATGAAGGTTTTTGGGGTTGTCGCCTTCTCGGCTTCCCGAAGCTCCGAGACGGCCCGAGAGGCCCCCAAGATCGCCCCAAGACGGCCCAAGATGCCTCAAAGACGGCCAGAGGAGGGCCCAAGACGGCCCCAAGACGGCCCAAGAGGCTTCAAAGGCAGCCCAACAGCCCCAGGACGGCTCCAGGAGGGGGCCCGGACGGGGTACCCGAACGTACTTTTAGGGGTATCGGCCCCAAGACGCCCCCAGGAGGTTCCAAGAGGCCCCCGAGAGGCCCCAGGCGGCTCCCAAGAGGCTCCAAAGCGGCCCCCCAGGGGGCTTCAAAACAGCCCCCAGGAGGCGTTGAAACGGCCTCCCGAGGGGACCTTCCACGATATCCCAACGAACACTCAGGAGCAGGAACAGTAGGAGGAGGAGGAGGAGGCGTATGAGGAGGAGGGAAGAGGAGGAGGAATAGGAAAACGAGGAGGAGGAGGCGGAGGCGAAGGCGGAGCGAGGATCAGGAGGAGGAGGAGCAGGTGGAGCAGGACGATGATGATGATGATGATGATGATGATGATGATGATGATGATGATGATGATGATGATGACGACGATGACGATGACGATGACGATGACGATGACGATGACGATGGTGATGACGATGACGATGACGATGATGATGATGATGATGATGATGATGATGATGATGATGATGATGATGATGATGATGATGATGATGATGATGATGATGATGATGATGATGATGATGATGATGATGATGATGATGATGATGATGATGATGATGATGATGATGATGATGATGATGATGATGAGGAGAAGGAGGAGCAGGAGGAGTAGGAGGAGGGGAATGAGGAGGAGGAGGAGGAGGAACAGGTGGAGGAGCGAGGAGCGAGGATGGGACGGTGTGGAGCGAGCCACGAGGAGCGCGGAGCGGTGGAGGAGGAAGAGGAGGAAGAGGAAGCGGAGGCGGAGGAGCGGTGAGCGAGAAGCGATGAGCTGGGACGAGAAGGAGGAGGAGGAAGACGAGGAGGAGGGTGAGGAGGAGAGTGAGCATCAGGAACAGGATGATGCTGATGATTCTGATGATGATGCTGAGAATGATGCTGATGATGATGACGATGATGATGGTGATGATGATGATGATGATGATGATGATGATGATGCTGATGCTGATGATGATGATGATGATGATGATGATGATGATGATGGTAACGATGATGATGATGATGCTGATGATAATGCTGATACTGATGGCGATGGTGATGGTGATGGTGATGATAGTGATGATGGTGGTGGTGGTGGCGATGCTGATGATGATAGTGATGATGCTGCTGATGTTGCTGCTGATGCTGGTGATGGTGATGGTGATAATGATGTTGATGGTGATTGCGGTGATGCTGATGCTGACGGCGACGATGATGATGCTGTTGATGATGGTGATGTTGCTGATTGTGATGATGGTGATGTTGGTGATGCGGATGCTGCTGATGTTGTTGGCCTTGCTAATGTTGTTGATGCTGATGATATTGACGATGGTGATGACGAAGCTGTCGACAACGATGGTGGGGATGTTTGTGATGATGCTGATGGTGATGACGATGTCGCTGCTGATGGTGATAGTGATGCTGCTGAATATGAGGATGGTGACGATGACGATGGCGATGACGATGCTGCTTCTGGTGATGACGATGATGACAATGATGATGGGATGCGGATGCTGATGATGCTGATGATGATGTTGATGCGAATGATGATGATGCTGATCATGTTGATGTTGATGATGTTTATGATGGTGTTGACGAGGCTGCTGGCGATGTTGATTATGCTGAAGAGGATGCCGTTGCTGATGGTGATGATGATGCTGAGGATGATGATGATGATGATGAGGTGGAAGACGAGGACGAGGAGGAGGATGAGGAGGAGGAGGAGGACGGGGGATGAGCAGGTGGAGGAGAAGGAGGAGGAGGAGGAGGAGGAGGAATGGTAGGAAGCGGAGGACAAGGAGGCGAAGTAGGAGGAGGACGGGGCGGACGAGGAGGACGAGGACGAGGATGAGGATGACGAGAGTATTAGGTTGAGGAGGATGATGTTGAGGAGGAGGAGCAGAAGGAGGAGGAGGATGGGATGGTGTTATCATCGAGGATCCAGGGGCGAGGAGCGAGGAGCAAGGAGGCGAGGGAGGAGGAAGAACGGGAGGAGGACCAGGAGACGGATGAGAAGGGACGAGCGAGGAACACAGATCGATGCGCGAGCAAAGAGGATCGCACGAGCGACGATCGAGACGGAGGAGGGGGATAACGAGGATCAGGAGGGCGAGGAAGAGGAGGAGGAGGAGGAGGAGAAGAAGAACGATACTGCTAATGAAGAGAAGGCGAAACGAGGATCGACGAGGGAGGAGCGTGGAGCGAGCTGCGAGGAGCGGGCGGAGCGAGGAGCAGGAAGCGGAAGAGGAAGAGGTGGAGGAGGAGCGATTGGCCAGAAGGAGGAGGAGGAGGAGGAGGAGCAGGAGGAGGAGGAGGAGGAGGGACTGAGAGATGGGCGAGGAGATGAAGAGGAGGAGGACGAAGAAGAGGAGGAGGAGCAGGACGAGGAGGAGGAGGAGGATGAGGCGGAGGAGGAGGAGGAGGAGGAGGAGGAGGAGGAGGGGAGGAGGAGGAGAAGGAGGGGGAGGAGGAGGAGGAGGAGGAGGAGGAGGAGGAGGAGAGGGAGGACGACGAGGAGAGGAGGAGGAGGAGGCGGAGGAGGAGGAGGAGGAGGAGGACGAGGAGGAGGAGGGGAAGGAGCGCGGAGCGATGTTCAGGAAGAGAAGGCGGAGGAGGAGGCGGAGGAGGGGGAGGAGGAGGAGGAGGAGGAGGAGATGGAGGGAGGAGGAGGAGGAGGAGGAGGAGGAGGAGGAGGTCCGTAGCCATTTTGGCTCAAGTAATCCATTTCTCGAGGTGGCTTACAGTGAGCTATTGTTGGTGCTCTCACGATCCCTGTTCGAGCCTGCCCGAGGCCTTACAGGTTATCTTTCGGCTATTCATGAAAGGCCAGGGTTGGTTCAACCACTGGCAATCCCCTTTCTCGCAGTATCATGGCGGTCAGCAGTACGGAAGTTGGAAGCCCCAGGGACAGCCATCCTCCAAAGTTGTGTGCCAGGGTTGCGGTTGCAAGAAGAATCGCCTCGCGTGGTCCCACTGCATGCACTGCAGAGCCCCGCTGCAAAGTGTGTCTAGCAGTCCGTTTGGTGGCAGTCCTCACGTGTCTGATTGGAATGGTGTACCTCCAGGTGTTTTCGCAGCCTCTCCCTTTTCCAACGCAGGAGGTCCTGGCTCAAAAGGCATGGGCAAAGGCCTTGGTGGCGTTGCAGCCATGGGAGGAGGCGCCAGCGGCGGGAAAGGTGTCGCGGGACAGCCTCCGCTCCCGACTGGACCCGTGCCGAACCTCAGCCTGGCCGAGGCGAAGCAGCTCGCAGAGCTTTCGCAGAAGGCTGGGGACTCGGCCGCGTTCAAGCGCTACTCTGATCTCGCCAAGCACTTGGAGAATGCTCAGAAGCCCCCGCCTGCAGTTTCCCCTCAGACGAAGTTGCAGCAAGCCGATAGTGCCGTCAAGAAGCTGGAGAAGAAGCTCGAGGCCGACCTCGCGCGGATGCTCAGGCTACAGAACGATCTGGAGGAAGCTACAACCAAGATGCATGAGACCAAGTCCGCTCTGGCCAAGGCGGACCAGGATTACACGAATGCATTGGCGGAATGCAACGAGAGTGCCAAGATCGGGTCGCCCAACAACGTGTCGAAGGCGCAGTTCACACCTGTACCGTTGGGCGACCTGGTTGAAGGCAAAGTCGATATCAATTCTTTCTTTTCGTGTGACCTGCTGGACGAGCTCAGCCTGGAGTACGAAGTCACGGAGACCGACCGCATGGAGTTCGAGAAGCGGAAAGAGTCTTTGCGAGACGGAGCGCAGAAGCTGGCATCGGATCTTTTCAAGCAAGTTGTCAACGCCGCGCAGGATGCAAAAATGTTCACGTGCTTCACATGTCCCGTCTCACCCCGAAGCGCAGGAAGAACAACGAGGGCGGTGCACAGCCAGCTGGTGCGCCAGAAGAAGGTGAAGTTCAAGTTCCACGCGCTGCTGCCCAGGGTGCTGCAGCCGCTGCAGCCGCCGAAGCTGAAGGTGATCGGGACGCTGGTGAGGTACCCGTTCCAACTGACGGCGCACAGGATGCAGAGATGGCGGAGCCTGCTGGGCAAGAGCCCGATGGGCGTGACGTGCGTGAGCGGGCCGCCGAGGCGTTGGCAGCATCGGCCCCGCCGCAGGCGGCAACTGCAGCTGCCGCGGCAGGCCAGCACTCTCTTTAGCCTAGGGCAGCGTGTCCTGGCCAGTAACTTTTTAGCTTTTAAGGACTATGCCGACAGGAAATCCGTGATTAACTCCAAGTCGCACCTGTCGGGTATTAGGTATTTCCGTAGATTGCTGCATCAGTGTCCTGGTTTGTCGGGAAGCGAGAGGTCTGGGTTTCAGGCTTTTATTGCTCCCCTCCTTCCAGGATCTGTTGTTGTGCCCCCAGGCATCGCCCAGGCTCCCCCTATCCTCACCTCCCCGTTCCCTGTCGGATCTGCCACGGGCTCTGGACCAGGTGGTTTTGAAGTTTTTGAAGGAGGAGTTTCGGTGGTGTCTGCCAATCTCAACTCTTGGGGCACTCTCAAGTCGTACCTGGAGTCGTCGGACGCGTCTGTCATCCTGGGCCAGGAGCATCGCCTTTTGGACCCTGATGCCATTGCGCAAGCCTCTTCGTCTGCTCTGAAGCTCGGCTGGAAGTCGACCTGGCGCCCAGGCATCCCTGGAGAAGGTGGAGGGGTCAGCTCGGGCACTGCTATTTTTGCGCGCGACGGCTTCGGCATGTTTGCAGCGTCTACCACAGTGGTGGTGCCTGGCAGAGCAGTCGCAGCCATGGTCCATGCACCTGGTTGCGAAGCTATCTGTATGGTCTCTATCTATCTTATCCACTCGGAAGGTCTCTCGGAGGGCAACCTCAAAATACTGTCAACGGTGGGGGAATTCTTGACGAGTCTGACCTGTGAGTTTGTTTTGGGGGGTGATTGGAACTTGACCCCTGACACCCTGGAGGACTCGGAGTTCGACCTCCTGCTCTCGAGCCAGATCGTTTCCCCCTCTAGTGAAACGTGTTTTCCCAGCAAGGGCAAGGCGTTTGTGTTTGATTTCTTCCTGGTCTCGCGGTCTCTTGCCAAAGGAACCAAGTCGATTCAGGTGGACACCCTTGCTGGTTCGAGCCCCCACTTCCCCGTCAAGTTAAGTTTCCACCCCTCCCTGATGGATCTCAAGGCTCTCGCCTTCCGTCGCCCCCCTCCGATTCCTGTGGTTCCCCCTGTGGGCCCTCAGCCTCAGGAAGGCGACTGGTCTGGGGCTTTGGAAGTTGCTCGGAGAGGGTATGAAGCGGTTTTGAACAACGATTTTTCTTTGGCTGTTAGTACTTTGGACTCAGGTTATTCCTCTTGGGCTAGGTCTGCGGAGCGGGACCTCGCCAACATCATGGGCGTGGATCTTGGTGCGCAGGGTGCCAGAAGCAAGAGTCCGCAGATGTACTGGAAGCCAGTTCTCAGGCCTGCAGGGCGGGCACGAGACGATCACGGTAAGCCGATCTATTGGTTGCACGCCCAGTTGCATGCGCTGGTCTGCTACAGTCAGGACTGGACCGTCAACGCTTGCAATGCTTCTCATATCCTCAAGTCTCTTGCAGATCCAGATGTTGCGGTCCAGCCTCCAGCTGATAGCGACTTTGCTGTAGTGTTTCGTGTTGCCGCTAGCTTAGGCAAGCGTGGCCTTAGCTTGCCGCAGGATAGGTTGGCCGAATTTCGATCGGAACTTGAGGAGTTGGCTGATGAGGTGATCGGGCTTTGTTCAAAAGCTAAGGCGCGTGCGGCCAATTCCTCGAGGACTGCCTGGCATGACTGGCTTCGTGCTGGTCTGGACAACGGGGGGCGTCGAGCCCACGCCGCTTTGAAGGATCCTGAAGGTTGGACGCCCTCCACCACTCTTTCCTCCAACGGGGCCGCGGTTGCTGACCCCAAACACCTTTTGAAAGCCGAAGGAGACACATTCGACATCATCTGGGGAAGGGGTACTGGAACGGGCATTGAAGAAGACTCTATCCTCTTGCCCTCCTCCCTCCTCACTCCTCTTGAGCTTCGGGGTATTTCTAGAACCTACCAGGAGCGGAGCGCTGTGTCCCTGGACGGATTTCATTGCCGCCATTTTTCTGTCCTTGGCGACCAGGCTTTGCAGGCTGTGAGTTTTCTTCTGTTTGTCATAGAAGCGACGGGCAGGCTGTCAAGACAGCCTGCTTGGGTGCTGCTCGCGCTTCTGCCTAAGCCTACGGGCGGGTTCCGCCCAATAGGGATATTTCCTGCTTTCTATAGGGTGTGGGGAAGGGCGAGGAGGAACGAAGTTGCGCAATGGGAGGCTGACAATCCTAGAGTTTACTGGGCTGCAGGTGCCAACCGTGGCCCAGTCGACGTTGTGTGGAGGCAAGCCGTTCGAGCCGAGGTCGGCACGCGCAAAGGAGAATTCTCGGCTTCCTTGTTTTGGGACTTCAGGAAATATTACGAGCACGTCGGGTTAGGCTTCCTCTGGGGTAAGTGCCGTGAGCACGGTTTCCCGCTCTCCCTTGCCAGGCTGGCCATTAACGCTTTTTCGGCCGCTAGGTTTTTGGCGCTGAATGGTCTTGTTGAGGGCCCGTACTTCGTGTTAAACGGGATCATCGCTGGTTGTAGCCTGGCTACTTCCCTGATCCGCGTTTTCGCGATGTCGGCCTTCGACGAGATCCCTCGGAGCGTGGAAATCGACCTTGACGTCTACATAGGCGACACCTCGCTGAGCAAAACTGGTTATTTTCGAGAAGTTGTGCAGGGGATAGTTCGAGGTGCCAATGTCTTGCATCGTGCTATCACTGCCACTCTTAAGTGTAAGCTGGCCATGGATAAGATCGGGCTTGTGACGTCACATAAGAGTGTTGCGAATAGTATCCATGACCAGCTTGGGCCCTTGGCTGGAGAAGCTAAGGCGAGCATTGTCAACTTAGGTATCGACGCAGCTGCCGGCAAAGCTGTCCGAGCTCGCGGACAAGGTAGAGCTTCAAAGTTGAAGGCGCGTTTAGCGGCAGCGGCGCGCAAGGCTTGCAGGCTTCGGAAGTTTCAAAAGCCCCTCGGGCGTAAGGCCACAAAAATTTTTGCGGCTGGCCCAATGGCTGGCGGAATTTTCGGGACCGAGGTTTACGGGGTTTCGGACCGTGAGCTCTTAGCTTTGAGGAGGATGGGCATGAGCACGATCAAGCCTCGCGCGCAAGGCCGCTCGCTGTCTGTCATCTCTCTCCTGGAGGGAGACCCCCCATGGAGGGCGGCCGTGGCTCCGATTGTCCGCTGGTCGCGAGAGATCTGGATTCTTCAGACTCATAGTTTCGAGTGGAGTCTGTCCTGGGCCGAGCTCAGAGCTGGCTGGGAGCATGTTTTTCTGGTTGACGACCTCAGTTGGAGTAAAGTTTCGGGCCCGATTTCCGCTCTTAGGATGTCCCTGTATAGGCTGGGCTGGTCTATGCCGAATTTTTGCACCCTCAAGGACGATTTCGGCCGAGAAATATCGTTGACTTTGAAATCCCCTCAGATGGTTAAGTTGCTTTGCAAGGAGGCCGTGCTTCGTGGTCTGGAACGGGACTCTGGGGACAGCTATGGGGCGGGTCATAGGCTCTGTTGGGACGTGGCCAAGCACCTATTAGGCTCTTCTAAGGTACCCAAGAAGGACAAGGGCCTCATCAGGGCCCTCGCTTGCAGAGGATTCTGGACGGCATCCGACGCAGTGGCTGCTGGATATGTTTCTATTTCGCCTCTGTGCGCGCGCTGCGGCCAAGCCAGCGATACCCTTTTTCATCGGCTGTGGCAGTGTCAGTGTGCAGAGGTCCGCGCCATTCGGGATTCGGTAGTGCCTACTTGGATTCAAGAAGAAGCTCTCGACACCGCGTCTAAAGGTTACGACCGCTTATTGTTTCTGTATGGTTGCTTCCAACACCCAGGAGATGTGTTCCCTAAGCCGGCCTCGAGTGGAGGAGTGGAGATCAAGTGGCACGTGGCAGAGGTCCCCTCTCCTCACCCTGACTCTCCTCCCGTCCTCCCCTCCGATGGGCTCTGGGGTCACGTTTTTACCGACGGTTCCTGTCGTCGGCATTTGGTCCGTGAGGTCTCGAGGAGCTCCTGGGGCCTTGCGATGGTTTCTAACGATGGTTCGCTCCTTGGGGAAGTTTCGGGCCCTCTTTGGGCCCCTTGCCCACAGACGCCTCAAGGAGCGGAATTCGCTGCGTTTCTCTGGTCGAGCTGCTTCGCCTCTGCCGAGACAGATCTGTATATCGATTGCAAGAATGTAGTCGACCAGGCAGGCCTCTCTGCTGCTCGAGCGTTCTCCCACAAAAAACAGTGCGGAGGAGCGATCTTGCAAGCACGGCATCTTGTCGGCAAGTTCTTTCGCTCCTGCACGAAGGTGCAGGCGCGCAAGGCTTTGGACGAGGAAGGTATTTCTGCTTCCGAGCGCTTTGCGCGGCAAGGGAATTACTATGCAGATCATGTAGCGAAGAGTGCCTTACAGAAGCACCCTTCTGCTGACCCGCGTGACCTTGACGAGCTGGACAGAAAAATTAAGATTGCCAAGCATGTCTTAAAGCTAGGTGCTGCTATTCTGTTGGAGTGGCCGCATCTTGAATTCAGAGGCTCCGAGAGAGTCAACCCTCCCCTCTCGGCCCCAAAACTGGTGCTGGCTCACTCGTGGAAGCGCTCGAGTGGGCTTTGGAGGTGCGAGGTTTGTTTAAAGGGTTCCACGATGCCTGAGGATAAAAGTCCGCCAGATAGCGTGTGCCCAGGGAAGTCCAAACTGGATCAGGGTGTGCTAGAGAGACTAGGACACAGGGTGATCGCCCTGCCGTGCTCCGACGCCTCTCATATTTTCGTGTGCTTGACCTGTAAATTTTATTCGAGTGGTGCTCAGGTGCTGGGCCTCGGTCGCGTGTGCAGGCCCCCCACCGTCACTGGAATTCGGAATTTCAGAAAGCTCAAGAAAGGCTATCACCCTGACAAGGAGGGAGTTTCAGTCTTCTGTGATGAATTCAAAGCATTAATGTAAGAATTCGTGGCCATGTTCTGTGTGTGTCTCGGCTCAGTGCATGGCAGTCCAGTCTCGGAGGCATGGCGGTGCGAGGTCAAAAAAAGAGGAGGAGGAGGAGGGGGAGGAGGAGGATAAGGAGGGGGAGGAGGAGGACGAAGAGGAGGAGGAGGAGGAGGAGGAGGAGGAGGAGGAGGAGGAGGACGACGAGTGGGAGGAGGAGGAGAGGAGGCGGAGGAGGAGGAGGAGGAGGAGGACGAGGAGGAGGAGGGGAAGGAGCGCGGAGCGATGTTCAGGAAGAGAAGGCGGAGGAGGAGGCGGAGGAGGGGGAGGAGGAGGAGGAGGAGGAAGCGGAGAAGGAGGAAGAGGAGGAGGAGAAGGAGAATTGAGGATCGACGAGGGATGTGCGAGGAGGATGAGGAGGGAGATGAGGACGAGCATGAGGAGGAGGAGGAGGAGAAGGAGGCTTCTGAGAAGCAGGGGCAGGAGCAGGAGCAGTAGCAGGAGGGGGAGGAGGAGCGAGGTGCCGGAAGTGAGGAGCGAGGCGCGAGGCGCGAGGCGCGAATATCGAGAGGACGGCGGGAGGAGCGAGGAGTTGGAGCCAGGAGCAGCAATGACGAACGAGGGCGAGCGAGGAGTCGGACAGAGGATCGAGGAGGAGTAGGAGGAGGATGAGGAGGAAGAGGAGGAGATGAGGAGGAGGAGGAGGAAGAGCGGGAGGAGTAGGAGGATGAGGAGACGAGGAGGAGGACGAGGACGACGAGGAGGACGAGGGGGATCGAGAGAGGAGGAGGAGGGGGGAGAGGAGGAGTGCGGACCGAGATGAGGAGCAGCGAGGGAGCGAGGATGATACGGGGAGGAGGAGGAGGAGGAGGAGGAGGACGACGAGAGTGCGAGGAGGAACGAGTGCGAGTTGCGAAGGGGATGAAGGGGGAGGAAGAGGAGGAGAATGAGGAGGAGGAGGAGGAGGAGGAGAGGAGGAGGAGGAGGAGGAGGAGGATGGGAAGGGGCGAGGAACGAGGAGCGAGGAGCGGTGTGCGAGAAGCGATGGGCGAGGGGGAGCGTGTGAGCAGGACGATGCGGAGCGAGGAGGAAGAGGAGGATCGACGAGGAGGAGGAGGAGGGGGAGGAGGAGGAGGAGGAGGAGGAGGAGGAGGAGGAGGAGGAGGAGAAGGAGAGGAGGAGGAGGAGGAGGAGCGAGAGGAGCGAGGAGGAGCGAGGAGGAGCAGGAGGAGGCGGAGGAGAGGAGGAAGAGGAGGATGAGGAGGATGAGGAGGGAGGAGGAGGATGGAGGAGGAGGAGGAGAGGAGGAGGAGGAGCGAGGAGAGGAGGAGAACGAGGAGAGCGAGGAGAGCGAGGAGAGCGAGGAGGCGGATATCGACGAGCGAGGTTCGAGGAGGAGGAGGCGGAGGAGGGAGTAAGGAGGATGGCGCAGTAGGAAGATGATGATGATGATGATTGATGGATGATGATGATGATGAGGATGAGGATGAGATGAGGATGCGGATGAGGATGAGGATGAGGATGAGGATGAGGATTGAGGATGAGGGAGGAGGAGGAGGAGGGGAGGAGGAGGCGGAGGAAGGGAGGGGAAGAAGAGGAGGAGGAGGAGGAGGGATGAGGGGGGATGGCGCAGTATGAAGATGATGCTGCTGATGATGATGACACTGATGAACCTGAAGGTGCTGATGATGATGATGATGATGCTGATGATGATGTTGATGATGATGATGATGATGATGAGGAGGAGGAGGAGGAGGAGGAGGGGGAGGAGGAGGAGGAGGGGGGGGGGAATCAGAGGAGGAGGAGCAGGAGCAGGAGCAGGAACTGCGTTCCAGAGGAGTGGAGGATTTTTCGTAGTCGGTTCCCCTCTCTTCATCATTAACCTTTTTTCTCTCTCTATCTCTATAGTTATCTTTATTTCTCGTTGTCTCTCTCTCTCTCTCTCTCTCTCTCTCTCTCTGTGTCTCTCTCTTTCTTTCTCTCTCTCTCTCTCTTCTCTCTCTCCTCTCTCTCTCTCTCTCTCTCCTCTCTCTCTCTCTCTCTCCTCTCTCTCTCTTCTCTTCTCTCTCTCTCTCTCCCTCTCTCTCTCTCTCTTCCCTCTCCCCCCCCCCCCCCCCCCCTTTCACTTCTCTCTCTCTCTCTCTCTCTCTCTCTCTCTCTCTCTCTCTCTCTCTCTCTCTCTCTCTCTCTTTGTCGTTCTTTCCTTCCCCCATCACCCTCTCAAGCTGTGCTGTCAGTTTGCCAGTAGCTTCACTGGTCAGCTCAGTCTGCCATTCGTCGGCCACCTTTGCCTTCTCAGTCCTGGTAAATCCTGGCACACCTTTGTGACAGCTGCCTCGCATTGCTAAGAGTTGGTAACCTCCTGGCAAGCCCTGCTAGGCTTTGCTAAGGCATGCCCAGCCTTGCTAAGCTCTCCCAGGCTGTACTGAGCCCTGCTAAGCTCTGGTAATCCTTGGTCAGCCCTGCTAAACCTGCTGGGCTATGTCAAGCTTTGCTCGTCCCTGCTATACTCTGACAACCCTTGCAGAGCCTTGGTGCACCCTCGTAAATCTGCAAGTCTTTGTCGACCTTGCCACGCTCTGCTCAGCCCTGGTACGCGTTGCGAAGCCCTGCTAAGCCTTGACAGGTCTTTCTAAGCGCTGCTCAGGCCTGGTAAGCGCTGCTAAACCCGCTAAGCCTTTTTTTTCTAAGCTTTGTCCATCCTTGGCAGGCTTTGCTAAGCCTGTTAAGCTTCAGAAAGCTTGCAGTCCTGCTGAGCTTTGCTGAGCCTTGCTAAGCCCTGCTAAGACTTGGTAAGCCTTGCCAAGCCCTACTGAACCCAGTCGGGCAATGCTAAGCCCTTGTAAGTTCCGCAAACCCTTGCTCGGCCCTGGTGCGGTTGTCTGTGCCCTGGCAAGATCTGCTAAGCCCTGCTGCGTTTGGTTGGCATTGCTAGACCCTGTTAAGCTTGGTGGGCTTTGCTGAGCCTTGCTCGGCCGTTGCAAGCTTTGCTAAGCCCTGCTGAGCCTCTCGAAGTCTTCTGCCCTGCTGCGCGTTGCTGAACCCTGTCAGGCACTGCTGAGACGTGGTAGGCCCTGCTAAGGCCTTGTAAACCTTGCTAAGCCCTACTGGGCCTGCTAAGCACTGCTACGTCTTGACTATATCTGCTAAGTGTGGTAAGCGTAGACCCTTTTAGGCCATGCTAAGCGATGCTAAGACTTGCTACTCCCTGGCAGTCTCGAAGCAAACACTTGGAATCCGTCCTAAGCCCTGCTCAGCCTTGCCATGCTCTTCCCATCCCTTCTAATCCTTGCGAATACAGCCTTGCTGACCTTTGCTGAGCCATGCTAAGCCATGCTAAGATTTCGTAGGCCTTCTTAAGATGTGGTAAGCCCTGCTAAGGCCTCTTACTGTGCCAAGCGGCTATAATTCCTGATGCGCCCTGCTGATCTCTGGAAAACTCTGCTGCGCATGGGAAAGCGTGGTGAACCTTGCTAAGCCCAGCTGGGTTTGGTAAGAAGCTAAGCCCTGCTTCAGTCTGGCAAGCCCCGCTGAGCTTTGTTCGTCCTTAGCAAGTTTTGCCAATTCTTGGTGAGCTTCCTTGCTGAGCTTTGCTGAGCCCTGCTAAGCCATGCTGAATCGTTGTAAAGCTTGCTAAATCTTGGTCGGCCCTGGTAAGGCGCGGCAAGTATTGCTACGCCCTGCTGAGCCTGCTCAGCGCTGCTAAGTCATTGCAATATCTGCGAAGCCCTACTAAATCCTCGTACAACCTGCTGAGCCCTGCTAATTTCCAGTAAGTGTTGCTATACCGTGGCAAGTTTTGCTAAGCCCTG
>CAUYUJ010002736.1:517379-519879 GCA_963575745.1 Prorocentrum cordatum
GGGATTCATCACCAGGGCACGTGTCGTTTCCTCCGATCCGGTTCGGTCCGATGTCGACGGCTTCCGATTCAGAGTCGCTTCGGTCTCGGATGCCGATTTCTCAGGAGTGCCTGCTGGTTTCCACCGATTCGACTTCTCCGGACTCGGCTGCCGATTTCCGCCCATCCGATTCATTTCGAGCGCCGATCCGACTTATCGGTTCGATGTTGGGGCTCTCTTGATGCCAGGGGGGGATCACCTTTCAGTGGGGTCTCCAGTTCCTCGTGGACATCGGGGTGCCAGGGTCGACGCTCGAGGAGGCCGTTGCACGTTTTGGGTCGCTTGGGGGGGAGGAGGAGGAGGAGGAGGAGGAGGAGGAGGAGGAGGAGGAGGAGGAGGAGGAGGAGGAGTCTCTGGATTGTCAGGGGGGCCCACCTCCTCCAGAAAAAAACGCCGCTTCCTCGAGGCAGCGGCGATCCCCCGGGGTGGTGGCCCCCCCTTAGCGTTGCCCCCACAGGCTGGGGATCCTCGCTATGGGAAGTGGGGGGGAAGACAGAACCCAGAAAATATGGGACATACACCAGGAAGCTTAGGTTTTCGGCCAGAGTCTCGATTATTCTTAACGTTTCAATGTAAATCCTATGAATTTAGTAGAAGTTCTGGGTTTCTATTCAAATTCTGAGACTATGAATTTCTTAACCCATGATTTCTGAAGCATTTCGCAGGGTGCATGAGGAATACGGTTACGTACTTGTGTCTATTTATTTGTGTGTCCCAGGGCCCCTTGACAGTGGTCAGCAGGATGGACCCTGGGCTCGGGTGCAGCTCCTGGGAGGACAAGTTCCGACTTTGCCCTGGTCCCAAGTCGGGCTCCCGCTGAGTCCCGCTGAGTCTGGCCTAGTCCCGCTGAGTCTGGCCTAGTCCCGCTCAGACCGCGGCCTACTCCAGCGTACAGTCAACCCGGAGAGCAAGGATGGGTGACCTTCCTAAGGGTACCCTCGCATCCTTGCCTCTTCGGTCTATCCTTGACCACTTCCGTTGGCCGCGCCCCTCTCGGGAAGCTTGGAAATGGGCATCCAAGTCCCTTGCATCCTGGTCCCGCATCCTTACTACACGGGTCGACTGTAGCAGCCCCCCAAGGGAACTCAATCCTCGCCAATCCTTCCGACGGAGGCCTCCCAGCAGTTGCCAGTTGCCTCCTCGCCTGGGAGGGGTTCGGGGGCCGATGTCGCGCGGAGCGGGGGCCGGGCGGGAGCGCCACCGCTGTTGCAACTGGCCCTCCGAGGGTCGGGGCTCGAGGATCGAGGCCTCTGGGCATGTGGGCGCTCTTGGGGCCTGCTGCAGCGTCCTCGTCGCGACGTCTGAATTCAGGAGCGACAGAAGGACGTACACGTACATTAATCCGCGTTGGTTTCGAGAGTATGCATTGCGCGAATGTTCGTATCACGCGGACGGTCTCGCGGATCGAGTGGCCGTGTTCATGTACATGGTTGGGCGCGTACGTCTTTTGTGGGCTCCCTATGAATGCCCGCCGAAGTTGTTGTTGGTCAGAGCACGCCTCTCGAGAGAGGTCCTCCGAGTCTTCTCTCCCCTTGCCGGGCGGGTGGTAATTTGGGGATGACGCGATTCAATGCGGGGCGGAAAAACGGGCCCCCAAAGGGCCCCTCTTGGGGCCAGCAGGGGCCCTGAAGGGGCCCTTCAGTGTCCTTTTCTTCACCCCCCCAGTCAAGTCACCCCCCCTTACCACCCGCCCAATCTTGTGAGTTGTGTTCGGGCACGCTCCCACCTCCAGGAATGGATAAGTCCATGCGTTTGTATGAGTGGTGTATACGTGGTTTATTTGTTTTGCATAAGTGTTGTACATGTTGTATATGTGTTGCACCTGTGCTGCATATATTTTGTGAGCGTGTAATACAGATACGTACATGGTTTGTAAATATTAGAAAGTGTTGTAATGTTTTTTGGTACATGCCCATCTATGCGTGGAGCATGCTTCGAAATGTTTGCACACGTTTTGTACATGTCGTGTATGTGGTTTGCCTGTGTGTTGTGTATGTTGTGTGTTTGTTGCGTACCTGCGTTGTATCTGAGTTGTCAATGTTTTGTAGATGGTATTCATGCGTGCTGCATCCGTGTTGCATGAGTGTTGTACATGGCTTGTGCATATTGTGTAGTTGGTTGGTATACGTGTTGTATGTGTCGTATGTGGGATGTGTGTTTGTTTTGTATACGGCTTCTACATGGTATGTGTGTGCTATGTGTGTTGCTTATATATTGGGCACAAATGTCCTATATGGTATGTGTTGTACTGCAGCTGTTGCAGGCGTTTTCGTAATGTTCTGCATGTGTGTTGCAAGTGTGTTGCATATGTGTTGTGCAAGTTGTGTATATATCTCTCTCTCTCTCTCTCTCTCTTCTGTGTGTCCGATATATGTTTGCTAGGTGTTTGTGCAGGTGGTCTACATGCGTTAGATATGATGCCTAAATGGTTTATGTATGCTTTTACTTGTTCACTACCTGT
>CAUYUJ010002736.1:524879-544879 GCA_963575745.1 Prorocentrum cordatum
CGACCGTCGGTCGTTGGAAGTGGGTACGTTTTTGGATTCCAAGGCTCCGATCTGCTTGAAGTGCCGTCCTGCGTCAGTGATCGAGTGGCTTCCCCTCTTCCCTCCTCCTCAGGGGGCGGGCGGAGACCCAATCTACAGGGTCCGGCTTGAATAAGGAACACTGACCTTTCAAAAGGGGTTCGGTCGTTTTTGTTGGTTTGCATGCGTTCTGCTACCTTCTTGGCGGCGAGCCCCTCTGGTGTTCCTTCGGACTTCTTAGACGCAAAAAATGGGTTTCGTTCTTTCTGTATCGTTCCTGAGGTCAGGCCGAATACTGTACCTACAGTCAACGCGCCTAGTAAGGACGCACGCCTTCATCTAGGGTACCCTTGTGTCCTTGCCTATGAGGCTCGTTCTTGCCATTATCACTGGCGCCCGCCGCCCCAAAAAAACAAACTTCGGCCTCCAAGGGTCTTGCGTCCTTATCACCCGTCCTTAATGTACGTTTTGACTGTACTTCTTCCGTCCGACTGGAACTCTTTCTTCGTCGGGCCGCGTGCCCCTCCCGCCATCCAGAGGGAGGCTCCTCCAGACCGCGGCAGGATATCGGGATACCGTCTTGTGTGTAATTCTCGGGTTTCGTGCCTCTCCCCCAGCCCTGCAGGAAGGCCCCACCAGACTGTGTCGGCGCATCGGGATGCCAGTAAGTCGGGCATGTCCCTCTACAGGAGGAAAAGTCCTACAGTGTCAAAACGTAGCCCGGGGACGATGGTTCTACTATTTTTGACTCTGTTTGAATATGTTTAGTTGTTGTTGTAGCTTTCGTCCGAAAATCCGCCTGCAGCAGGACGTGCCCGACCGAAGGATGCCTTCTTCTTTGTGAGGTTTTCCGTACCCCGCGCGCCCCTCCAGGGAGGCCCGCCAGACCGCAGCAGGGTAGTTCCCGGGCCAGCATGGTGCTGATGAGGTCGCGTGCCTTTCCCGCCCCTCCAGCGAGGCTCCGCCAGACAGCGGCAGGGCACCGGAATACCGCATGCTGCGTCAAGTGTCATGCCCCTCCTGCTTTCCGGGGAGGCCCCGCAAGCCCGCGGAAGGGTATCGGAGCACAAATCCCCTTCACGCGGCGGCGTGCCCCAGCCTGCCGCATGCCCACCCTCCCGTGCCCCTCCCGCCCCTTTCAGGGAGGGCCTGGCCCGCCAGACCGCGTCAGGTCAGAGCCCCGAATCATCAGGGGTAACTCGGGTCAGGGCTAACTCGGGTTCGTTTTTCGGGAATCCGAACCCGACTTACCCCGGACCCGAGTTACCCCGGATAATTCGGGCGTCCAGAGCCCCACATCATCAGGGATATCTCGGGTCAGGGTTAACTCGGGTTCCTTTTTCGGGAATCCAAGCCCGAGTTACCCCGGACCCGAGTTACCCCGGATAACTCGGGCGCCCAACGCGTCAGGGCATCGGAGTCTCACTGTAAGTATTCGAGTGGATTGCGCCATTATCTATGCGATGGGGTTGGGCCTCCTGGAGGGCTCTCGGGAGGCATCTGAAGGGCTGTTCGGGGCTTTGGAGGTGCCTCGGGGGCTTCTGGGGAGCCTCGTGGAGGCCTCTTGGGGGCGCTTCAGGGCTTCTGAGGGGCTCTTGGAGGCATCCTGTGAGAAAGCGCTCCTCGTAGGCCTCTTTTGGCGCTCTTTTGGGCTGTCGTGGCCCTTTGGGGGCCGTCTTAGGGGCTTCTTGGGGGCCTCATGAGCCGCATTGGGACGATCTTTGGGGCCCCTTTAGGCCGTCTTGGACGCTGTGAGGACGAAGAAGGCGAGTACGCTAAACGATGTTGCCCCCTGGGGACCCTTCGGCGGTCCTCTGGGAGCACTCGTGGGCCCTCTTCGGGGCATCGTGGGCCGCCTTCAAGCCACCTCGGACCCTCGTGGGGCTATTCGGGGCCGGCTCGACGCTCGCTTTGACGTTCTTGGCGCTCCCTTTGTTTGGGCTCTCGAAGCAGCAGCAGCAGAAGCAGCAGCAGCAGCAGCAGCAGCAGCAGCGACAGCGGCCGCGGCAGGAGGAGGAGCAGCAGCAGCGGCAGGATCGGGAGGCGGGAGGGAGGACGGAACAAAGAGAGAGGTGACGAACGGACAACACGCACCCATACCCATAGGGGGGTCGTTGGGAGGAGGACTGGCTATGGGTATGGGTGCGGGTTGTCGGACCCTGGGGAACGCTCCCGTTCGAGCGGGGACCCCCATCCGACAACACGCACCCATAGCGCTCTCCGATCCCCCTATGGGTGTGGGTGTGTGCGTTGTTAGTTCGCCAAGAGGATGGCAAATGGGGGGCGTGCAGGGAGGAGGAGCAGGGCGGGGCACGAGGCGGCGGGAGGCCGTGCCGAGGGCGGCAAGGCCGAGGGGGCGGGCGGGCCCTCCGCGACTGCGGCCGCGGGCGCCCCCCTATGGAGGCCCTGCTGGCGCTGCGGCGCCCGCTGCCGCTCGACCAGGCGCTCAGCCTCACCGTGCCAGGACCGCGCGCCGCGGCGAGGGGGCCGCGTGCGAGCCCTGCCCCTGCCCCCCACGACTGCTTGAGGGGGAGGGCGGGCCCTTCTCCTCGTCGGCTCCCTCGGCGGGGCGGGCCCCGCTCCTCCGCGGCCGCCCTCGGCGCTTCCACAGAGCACGGGGGGGCCGCGTGCGAGCCCCACCCCTGCCGCGTGCGAGGGGGAGGGCGGGGTTCACTTCTCGCTCGGGAGCTCCCGAGCGGGGTGGGCCCCACCCTCCCCCTCAGAGGTCGTGGGGGGTGGGGGTGGGGCTCGCACGTGGCCCCCTGGCGGCCCAGCTCTCCTTTGGCAGCGCGCTCTCGGGCGTGAGAGCAGTCTGTCGCTCGCGCTCGGCGAGGCCAGCGCCGGAAGATCTCGGGTCCGTTTCCGGAGCACCTCGGAGGAGAGAAGGAGGGTGCGAGGCCGAGCAGGGCGCGGGGAACGGATCCGGGGTGGACAGAACCCCCAGCAGTGCCACGGCGATTGATCAGTGAATTGTCCGTTTTCGGTTCTCGAGAGGGCGCCGTGGCCGTTCTTTTCCAGACTTGCGCCCGCCAGGTTTGGGCCTCAGGTCGTTTTCACTAAGCCACGTTTTACTAAAAGGGGTGCGACGCCGAGCAAGGCGCGGGGAATTCGGGGAACGAAAAATATGGCATGAACATAAAAACTCGGAGGTCCGCGCGGAGTTCTCGGATCGGCGCTGGACCCCCCTCCCTGGCGCGCGGAGCGCGCCAGGGGCGGCGCCGGAGGCGCCGCCAGGGGGGTCCCGGCGCCGATGCGAGAAATCCGCGCGGACCTCCGAGTTGTTATGTTTCTGTCACTTTTGGTTCCCCTGGGAATGGGCGTCCGAGCGGTGGAAAGAGCTGCCTCCGCTGCCAGACCTCCAACGCTCGCCCACCTCCCTCGTGCATCGTCCGGCTCCTCTCCTGCACCCCCGTCCCCTCTCCTCCCCATTGAGCGGGGGTTGGTGGCAGCGAGAGAGAGAGAGAGAGAGAAAGCCAGATGAAATGAGGGAACAAAATGAGAGACAACGACGGAGAATGATGATAGAGAGATAGGCAAATAGATCATGTCATAAAGAGATGGAGGGAGAAATTAGCGAAGCAGAGGGGTGAGAGATGTGAGGAGAGAGATGAGAGAGGTGAGAGATGAGAAAGATGAGGGATGTGCGTTGAAAAATAAGCGAGCAAACGTGACGGTTTTCGGGGGGGGGGGTCCGTGTTGCTAACCTTGGTGATTTGTGTGTGGGGAGCCTGTGTTGCGTGGGCTTGCAAGCTTGATGTGTTTTAGGCGGTCAGTTTTGCTTGGTTTGCAAACTTTATGATTTTGTTTTCGGGGGGGGGCAGCTTTGCTTGGCTTGCAAGCTTGGTGATCTTTGTTTGGGGGTCAGTGTCGCTTGGTTCTGCAAGCTTGCTGATGTGTTCGTGGGAGGGCAGTTTTGCTTGATTTCGCGTTCTGGAGTTCTCTCGGGGGTCAACACCATCAAGGTTGCGAGACCGCTGTTCTACAAGAGCTTCCCCGTTGTGTGATGGCAAGGGTTGTGCAGCCAGTGCCGCCGGCCCTGCTCGCTAGGACGAGATGGGGATGAGGAAAGGGTAAGGCCGTGGGGGGTGAGTGCGTCCAACGGCTGGGCACTCTTGGGACCCCGAGGGAAGACATGGGAGCAATCCCCTGAGTCCGCTGTGTGACCGTCAGGGCTGCCTGGGGCGCGGCCGTCCCCGCCTCCGATGGACGTTGGACGGCGAGGAAGAGAATGCGAGGTTGTAAGGGGGGCCAGCGGGGAAAGAAATAGCTAGAGAGAGAGAGAGAGAGAGAGAAAGAGAGAGAAAAAGAAAGATAGAGCAAGGGGGTGGTAAGGAAAGGGTGGGGGGGAAGGTCCTGGGGGGAGAAACGTGTTCGCTCGCTTGACAGCGTCGCCGCGCTATCTGTCCAGGTGTCGCATGATCGTGGCGGTAGAGGAGAGAGATTTACTATCTCCTGGAATACTAGTGCTGCAGTCGGCGCCAGTGCGCTGGCATAAGAGAACAAGTTCCGCACACACGGACCAAGGACGGTGCCTCAAGGACACAACGTTGGACTACGGTTAAGTCGGGCGTGTCCATCTACGGGAGGAACATTTGAACATAGTATGTTATAGTCTGGGGGCGATGTTTGTCACATTTGTGGGTATTGATGAGGTATTGATTGACTATTTTGATTTTAATGTTTGGCTCCAAATCCGCCTGTAGGAGGACATGCCCGACCTGAGACTACGGCGATGGGCGACTTGCGAATGGCTTTGCCGGCTCTCGGGAGGACGCCACGGGCGGTCTAATTTTTTTTTGTCGGGCTTGCGTCGTCTTCACGAAAAGGGCTCTTCTCGATTGGCTTGTTTTCCACCACGCCGCCATAAGTTGGAGGGGGGACGGAGGTGGAGGATGAGGAGGAGGAAGAAGAGGACCCCTCCCCCTCCTACTTATGGTGGTGGCGGTGGGAAACAGGCCCACCACTTTCCGAAAGGGGGCTCTTGCGCCACCAGATGCCGTCCACGTCCACTGCCGCGTGGCCGTGTGTCCTAGGGGCACGGGGAGCGGTGGGCATTCAGGAGGGGGGTACAAAACACACAGACACAATGAATCGTTGACCCCCAGGTAAAATAGGGGAGGAAAATACGGGAATCGGTGGGGAAGACTAACATCCAGAAAATATGTGGAACCCTCGGATTTGTGTTGTGTGTATTTACCTGTGTGTCCCAGGGCCCCTTCAGACATGGACATGGCCATGGAGCGTGGCCGTGTCCCAGGGACACGGGGAGCGGTGGACATGGACACGTGCCCGCCCGTGCGGGGTGGGCAGATGTCCATGTCCACCACTCCCCGAGGTCCCAGGACAGCTCCGGCGCGGGTGATCTGGACATCTTCTGGCGGTGGAGTTCCGTCGCGGGCGATTCTCCCCCCCAGCCCACGACGTTTCGACGACGAATGAAGCCGCTCAGAAGAGGAAGGGAGCCCTAGGATACACCCCGAGGGGGCTATTCGGATGCACCGCTACCGAGGCTGGACGCCCATCCGATCGTATATCCCAGGGTTGGAATCCAAACTTTGTGACCATTCGGAAGCCTCACGAAGCCCGGGATAGCGGTGGAGATGTCCTTTGTAATGTTCTTGGGCGGAAAAGAGGGGGGTGATGACTACGGGGGGGTGGATATCATGGCGGGGGCCATGATTTTTCCCCAGATTTCATGGCGCCTCTTCTCAGTTCATCACGTCCCTGGCCCCCCCGCTGGGCCGCGCACATGCCGCCGGTCATGATTGGCACCCCCCCTCCCTTGGACACCCCCCTCTTGGCCGCTCCCGAAAGGGGACGCCCGACATGATTCTGGCCCCTGGCGACTTGGTGGCCGGTCCGTTGCCGCCCGCCGGCCCTCGCCTTCGTTGGCCCGCGCTTTGTCGCCTCCTGCGCGTAGTGGACTGCGCGCCGGCTTCTGCGGGGGTGCCCGAGGCCGCCCGCGCGCCTTCTCTTCGTCGGCTCTCTCGGCGGGCGGGCCCCGCTCCTCCTTCCCCTCCTCCGCCTCCTCCTCCTCCTCCTCCTCCCCTCCTCCTCTTCCTCCTTCCCCTCCTCCTCCTCCTTCCTCCTCCTCCTCTCCTCCTCCTTCTCCTCCTCCTCCTCCTCCTCCTCCTCCTCCTCCTCTCCTCCTCCTCATGCGAACCCTACCCCCACCTCCCACGATTTCTGAGGGGGAGGGTGGGGTTCACGTCGTTCGGGAGCTCCCGAGCGAAGTGGACCCCACCCTCCCCCTCAGAAGTCGTGGGGGGCGGGGGTAGGGTTCGCATGTGGCCCCCTAAAGAGCGTGGCCCGCGCCGCGCGCCCAGCGCGCCCGCCGATGCCGACCCCCGCGCTCGCGTTCGCTGGCGCTGCCGATCAAAAACAGGGCTGGGCCGCGTCCCCCTTCGCCAACGTGGCGTTGGCTGGGCGGCCCTGGGCGTTCGTCCTGGGCAGCCCGGTGCTCCTCGAAATTCTCCCTCGGGTGCGGTCATGAAACGGTTCGCTTGTCGGGGTGCTTCTCATGAGGGCGATTTTTCGGCTCCCCTGCCTCTCAGGAGGGGGAATACAGAGGCCCGCATCGCCGTTCAGTTCCCAGGGTTATACATCCATGTATATATATATAGACATATATACACATATGACTCTATTATATATATATATATTACAGAAGAAATAGTGGAGGGGAAGACGAACATCCAGAGCATGTGCGACAAGTATAGGGGACATCCTGGGAGTTGTGCCCCTGGCTTCGCCTGCCCCTGGGCGCCCCCCGCTTTGCCCGGCCGCGGGTGGCCCCCCCCGCGCGCTGCGCTCACGCCGCGCGGTGCCCACCCGGAGAGGCCGCGCGCGCTGTGGGCCCGCGGGCGCCTTCCCCCCCCCTCGACGACGACGACGACGACGACGACGACGACGAGGAGGAGGGCGGAGGAGGAGGAGGAGGAGGAGGAGGAGGAGGAGGAGGAGGAGGAGGAGGAGGAGGGGAGGAGGAGGAGGAGGAGGAGGATGAGGAGGAGGAGGAGGGCGGAGGAGGAGGAGGGCGGGGAGGAGAGGAGGAGGAGGAGGAGGAGGAGGAGGAGGAGGAGGAGGGCGGAGGAGCAGGAGGAGGAGGGGAAGGAGGAGGAGGAGGAGGAGGAGAAGGAGGAGGCCCGTCCAACGAAGCCTCCCTGGCCCCGTCCGCAGGAGTCCGCTCCAGCTTCCAGGACACCCCGGCGCCCCCGGGGGAGGGGGCCCGACCGCCCAGCCCCTGGGGGCGTCGCGCCGCCCCGAGGTCCTGGCGCCGCAGGTTGCCACAGCGAGCGGCGTCGCTCCCTTCAGGAGGGACAATGACACACACACACACACACACACAGGGGGAGGGGGAGGAGGGGGAGGAGGAGGAGGAGGAGGAGGAGGAGGAGGAGGAGGAGGAGGAGGAGGAGGATCAGGAGGGACAATAACACACACAGACAGACAATTCATCGTCGATTCCCCCGAAAATCCGGGAAAATACGGGAAGAGTGGGGCGGAAGACGAAAACCCCCCAAAAGGTGGAAATATGGGGAACATGTTTATCAGTGTGTATGTGTGTGTGTGTGTGTGTGTATTTGTGTGTGTGTGTGTGTGTGTGTGTCCTGGGGCCCCTTCGTCCATGTCGGGCCCCCAGGGCCCTCATGGAGCGATCCGGCGCTCGAAAAATCTTGCCGTGCTTTTTGCTGCGACGTTGTATTTTTTTTGCAGTGTCAGATCTCAGGGAATCTCGGCATCGCTCGGACGTGTGCATTTTTTCGGGTCATCTTGCGATACACAAGAGAAACACACGAAGCCCCAAAATGCACGGGGAATGGACGTCCGAGCGACGGCAATAATGGGTTGGCGTCAAATGCGGGGGCATCGAGGGCTGCAGAAAAAAAAAACATTCTGGGGCCCCTCAGCGGGCCCTTTAGGGCCCCAAAGGGGGCCTATCGGACCCGAGCAGTGCACCTTTCTCTCCCCCCCAAATATCGCTCCCCCATGATGCGACGCCCGAGCCTGGCCAGCCCTTGTGCGGGCTGCTTCAGGAGCCTGGAGATGGGGATCAATGTAAATAGGGGCAGTGAGCCTTTGCTACCCTTTCCTCGTTTTCTTTCTGGGGGGCCTCTTCGGAGGCCCTCGTCGCCACGGCTGGATCCGCCTCGAAGTTCTGGTCAGAACGAACCCCAGGAGAGGTCCAGGGAGCAGCTGTATCGGTACCTCCTGTATTCCCCAAGTGGGGCTCTGAGACGGGGGTCAGCCAGGGCGCCGGATCTTGGAGGATCTCGCAGAGACAAGGGTGCTCGGTCGGGTGGTGATGGGGGGTGACCTACATGGGGGGTGAAGACTTGGGTTTGTCTGGGGGTCAGAGAACGGGGTCGTCTGTAGGAATGGCCCCAGAAGGGGCAGGGAAAGCGATTAAAACGGAAATCCATTTTCGTTTTGGTGTGAAGGTTTTTGGGGACATTTTGTTGTTTTGAATTTTGTTTGGTTTAAGTTGTGGCTCCAGACTCGTAGCTGTTGGTTGAAGCTGTGGCTCCAGACTCGTAGCTCTTGGCGTGCACTTCACTGACGACAAGGGCCCTACGGGGGCCCTGTAGGGCCCCTTCTGGAGCCAACAGGGGCCCCAACAGGGACCTCAAGGGCAAATTACCATCCGCCCAGGCGGAGCCAAACGTGCACTGCTCTCTGGGCTGGCGCGAAGGATCCTGCACGATCTTGCAGGATCGTGCCAGGCCTGACTGACCCGAGGTTGCATCAGTGCGCCCCCGACTGCCCGCGTCGGCGTCGACACAAAGGGTACTTTATCTACGCTTCCCAGGCAGGGCTCCGCGCAGATGGGGCCAGAGGGTCGCGCCGCATCGCCGATGCTGTTTGTGGAGCCTGGTGTTCGCCGAGTCGACGGCGCCAGTGCATCGCCGACGTCGCCGACGCACGCCAATGGATCACGAATCGCCGATGCAGCGGGATCCTCCGACCCCTTCTGCTCGGACCCCATCCAGGCTAGCAGGCCTCTCAGTGTCGTCACCACGGGTACTTCCTGCCAGGCAGCGACGAATGTCGTGGCAAATCCGAGGAGCCTCGTATGTCCTCGCAGTCCCGCGTTTGTCGTGCACTCGCGTGCGCTAGCGCCTGAGATTCGTTAAAAAAAAAACCTAGTTGTAGCGTCGATTAGCGTAGATCTAGCGTCGGCTTAGCATCGATTGACGGCGATTACCATGCGTTAGCGTCGATTCGAAAGACCCAGCAGGATGGCATGGGAGGCTCCCATGAGTTACTGCCGAAACAAAGCGTCCTGGCCTGCCTGTGGGCCCACCCAGTAATGTTCTCAGAGCAGTTTGCGGTTTGCGCGAGATGTTCTGAGAGAGCATGTCTGGCGGACGCAGTCTTGCTTGCATAGTGAAAACATCAGTGCTGTGTTTTCTAGAACATTTGTTGATCGGGTAGGCCTATCAGAATGCAGGGACGGCCGGTCCCTGCTCAATACTCACGGGTACTTGGGAAACTCGCCGGACGTTTCCATTTGAGGGTCCTCCGCGCATTGCAGCGTTGCCCGCATCGGGAAGGGTTGGGTCTTAGTGGGCCCCGGAAACGGCAGGGCTGTTTTCTCATCGTTTCCGAGAATGGTCTCTCGAAAAGTGAAAAGGCAACACAAAAAATGGCGACCAGAAACGGCAGCAAAAACGGCTCCGGAATCGGAACGGAGCTGGAACCGGAAGAAAGACGGTGACGGAGCCGCCAAAACAACGGCGTCGACACTGTCAAGCAAGATGGCAAAGCGTAAGCGGTGACAAAACGGCCTTGTCGCTTCCAGGGCCCACGAAGGGCTGGGTCCGTTGGGCCGCTGGCCAAAGTTCAAGAGGGGAAAAAACACACAGACGCAATGAATCGTCGATTCCCAGGAAGATATGGGAAAATATGGGAAGTGGGGGGGGGAAGACAGAAACCCAGAAAATACAGGAAAAGATGGGGAATCTTTTGATCTGTGTGTATCTATTTGTGTGTCCCAGGGCCCCTTCAGAAGTGCCTGTCAGTGGAGTCCTTGGCAGGGCGGGGCGCTGCTCGCTGGCCGATCCCCGACCGGGCCCCCAAGACAACCTCGACGGCCCCCGAGCCTGGCCGGCCGACCCGATCCTGCGCTGGCCGCCCGGACGCAGCTCCCGGGAGGTCAATCCTCGGGGGGCCCCCAAACGTAAAACGACGCGAAGATCGGGACAAAAGCGGATCGGGATAGCTCGAAATCTCTGAGAATCGGCGGGTTTGGAGGATGTATGGGGCGCCGCGGCCGCTCCAGAGCGTTCCGGAACGCTCCGAGAGCGCTCCGGAACGCTCTGGAGCGATTTATCCCGATCCTAGCCTTGTTTTAAAACGGTGTTGTGACCACACCGTGCGGTGAGTCGGTGGGGATTCGGGGTCACCGCACGGTTTTGGGACTCGGGTCGTTCTCCGAGGGTGTCTCGGGCGATGGGGGCCTTCAGGGTCCCAAGACCGTGCGGCGACGGACCGTGCGGTGAGGTCTATTGGGGTTCCGAGGTCACCGCACGGTCTGTCACCGCACCGTTTCGGGACTCCAAAAATTGGGAGTCGGTGCTATCATTCCCTGGTCGAGCCTCATCTGGCTGAGTCCCGCTGGATCCTGGCCCATCCCGCTTCAGCCAGCTTCATCCCAGGTCTACTCTTGGCCTACTCACTTGGCTCAGTGGATTGTGAATTGGGCTTCGCAGCCCTTCATCGTTCTGGCGAGTACCTCCCAAAGTTGCCTCTAAGGGCCCTCTGGGGCCGAGCCCGATCCGCGATCCCAGACGGCCCGAATCATCTGCACTGCGGGCGCGATCGGATCCGATTTCCGATTCAGTCCGATTTCACGAGGTTGCCCGTTGTTGCCGCGCGGCCGTTTCTGGGCGTTTCGGGGGGGCAGGCGGTTTCTCGCGGGAGTCTGCCCCCCGGCCGTTTCCGGGGGGCAGGCGGATTTGTGGGGTGATGATTAGGATGGTGGACATGCCAGGGCCATGATATTTCCCTGGATTTGATGGCCACGTCTTCTTCTTCTTTCAGTACGTTGCTTGCAGGGCGACGAGATCTATACAGTACACATCCACTGCTCCCTGGCCATGCCCATCCAGAACCTGGCAGCGGTGTATACGCCACGCCTTCCTGGCTTGACCAGGAGGGCGTAGACACAGCTGCTGGGTTCAGGATTCTAGGCCTCCTGGATGAAGTCGGAGTAAATGGGGTCGGAGAATCGCTTCGCATCGCTGATGCATTGCCAGAGCGGCTCGATGTGGAGCTCGATTTGCTTCACGCCGATGCCGCCTATGCATGGCCCACGTCGACGACGCATCACTGGTGCATCGCCGATGCATCGACGATACATCGACGATGTATCGGCGATGCGGCGCGATGCTCCGACCCCATCTACTCGGACTCCATCTATGAGGCCTCTAAGGATGGGCCTGGCCAGCGAGCAGTGGATGTGTGTGTGTGTGTGTGTGTGGATCTGGTCGCCCTGCCTCGGTCCCCCTTCGTCGGCCCACCTGCCTCAGGCCACGATTTGCGGACCCCCGCCCCCCTCGGACGCCCCCTCCTCCCGCTTGTCCTCCTCCTCCTCCTCCTCTTTATCCTCCTCCTCCTCCTCCTCCTCCTCCTCCTCCTCTTTCTCCTTCTCCTCCTGGCACGACACGTGGACGGCGCTCGCAGAGGTTGGCTGCTCGAGGGTGGGCGGTCGTCCGAGGAAGCCAAGAACCTCTTGCAGGCAGTCGAAGGCTCCTGGGTCGGAGGATCGCGCCGCATCGCCGATGCATCGGCGAGGCGGCTCGATGCGAAGCCCGATGTTCTCCACGCCGATGGTGCCGATGCGTCGCAGACGTCGCTGATGCATCGTTGATGCATCGGCGACGCGGCGCGATCCCTCGGCCCCATCTACTCCGACCCCATCTATGAGGTCTCTACGAACAAAGCCTCCAGCTCGGTGTTGGCGGTCGCCGCGTCTTGGAGGGAGTCGGAGGCTCCTGGGACTTCGAAAGCGGGAGGCCCCGAGATTCGACGCTGCCAAATATGCTCGGCAAGACCGCGAAGAATTACGACCAGAGGCCCTGACCCCGCCTTTCTGCTGCCTGTCTCTTGCCGGGCCGATCTGCGACGGCCCCAAGGCCCGAAAAGCCGCGCGGAGAGGCCCTGCGCGAAGAGCAAGCAACGCCCGCATCCCAGGGCGGGTGATGATGATGATGATGATGATGATGATGATGATGATGATGATGGTGGTGGTGGTGATGATGACGGTGATGATGATGATGATGATGATGATGATGATGATGATGATGATGATGACGACGTTGATGATGATGATGATGATGATGATGATGATGATGATGATGATGATGATGATGATGATTATGATGATCATGATGATCATGATGATAATCATGATCATGATCATGATAATGATCATACTAATAATGATGCTGATTTTGATGATGATGCTGATGATGATGCTGATGATGATGGTGGTGGTGATGATGACGGTGATGATGATGCTGATGATGAGCGGTGCTGATGATGATGACGATGATGTTGATGATAATGATGATGATGATGATGATGATGATGATGATGATGACGGTGATGATGATGATGATGATGATGATGATGATGATGATGATGATGATGATGATGATGATGATCGTGTTGATGATGCTGATGATGATTATGATTCTGACTATGAGTATGATGATTATGGTGATGCTGATGATGATGATCGTGGTGGTGGCGGTGGTGCTGCTGCTGCTGCTGCTGCTGCTGCTGATGATGATGATGATGATGATGATGATGATGATGATGATCATGATGTGTTCGCTTCAAATGCTATACCAAAGTACTGGGGTGCCGAGAAGCCTCCCGTGGCTTCGTTGGAGGCTGCGCCCCTTCGCGCCCCGCCCCCTCCCAGGGCTGCGCGCCGCCAGGGCCGCCCGCGCGATGGGGGGTGGGGCCGAGCGAGCCGCGGCGCGCCTTGGGGTCTGAGGCCGGAGAGCTGCGCATGCTCAGGGGCGCGGGAGGGTCAGTGCTCAGGGGCAACGACGCGGGGGGGCAGTGACGCGGGGGCAATGACGCAGGGCTCGTTTCGATTCCTCCGATTCGATTCGATTCGATTTCGGTTGCCTCCGATTCCGATTCGATTCGACTTGGGATTCCGATTTGGGTTCCGATTTCTTCTTGGAGGCATACTAGCCTGCCGATTTCTGCCCGCGGACTCGATTCGATTCTGGGCTCTCCTGATGACGCGGGGGGGGATGGGCACACGGGCAGCGTTAGTCTAGGCCTTCCAGAGGGGGTTCGGAGCAGATGGGGTCGGAGGATCGCGTTGCACCGCAGATGCACCGGCGAGGCGGCTCGATGTGGAGCCCGATTTTGTTCGCGCTGGCGTCGCCGATGCACCGCCGACGTCGCCGACGCATCGCCGACGCATCGCCGATGCCTCGGCAATGCATCGCCGATGCATCGGCGATGCGGCGCAATCCTCCGACACCGTCTGCTCCGACCCCGTCTGGGAGGCCTCTAGTCAGGGGCAACGATGGGGGGAAGGATGGGCGCGGGGCAATCTCAGGGGGGGGAACCCTTCTCGAAGTCGAGGCTCGGGGTTTCCGGATGTTTTAGATGGCCCTCGGCGGTTTTCGAGCTTCGGGGGTCGTTCCAGTGGGTGCGCCTCGCAGGGAGCGTCTGGGGGGGGTCCCAGATCGTTTTGAATCATATTCCCATAACAAGAATTTTTTTTGAAGGTTCTCTGAATAAGGACTTTTCAATGCTATACCCGCAGTCAGACTTCTTTATACAGTTTCCCTTTCTTAAGGGTTATTGAGTAAGAGTCCCGTAGTTGGAATTCTTAATCATTTTTTCTCTGTCGGATTATTGAGTATATTTTCTACAATAATGATATGTGATTCGGCTTCTCTTAGTAATGACTCTGGCGTAAGAGTCCCGTAGTGAGGAATATTCGTTAGGGCTCTCTTCGCGAGGATTGTGGAGTAAGAGTCCTGTAGTAAGGATTCATCACGAGGGCTTCTTAGTAAGAACTGTTGAGTCGTATTCCTGTAGTAACTCTTCTTTACTAAGGTGTTGTTAGTCAGCACTCTTCGTCGTACACGTTTCTTCACTAGTGTTCTCGTAGTAAGGATTGTTGAGTAAGCTTCCCGTATTAAGGATTCTTCATGAAGGCTATCTTAGTAAGAATTTTCGAGTCGTATTCCCCTAGTACGTTTTTTTGTCACGAAGGTGTTGTTAGTAAGGACTCTTGAGTAAGAGGCGCGTAGTAAAGAAGCTGCATCAAGGTCTCTTAGTAAGGACTCGCGAGGTAATATCCCCATAGCCAGAATTCTTTGTTAAGCGTCCCTTAGTGAGGACTCTTGAGTAGTAAGACTCCCGCAGTAAAGCTTCTTTACGAAGGAGCTCTTAGTAAGGGTTGTGGGGTAAGAGTCCCGCAGTAAGGATTCTGCATCCACTTTCTCGTATTAAGGGCTCTTGGGTAATGCTCCCTTGATCAGAGTGCTTATTCAGGTTCCCTTACTCAGGGATTTGCAGTATTATTCCCGCAGAAATGATTATTTACTATGGTTCTCGTAGAAAGTATTATTTAGTCAGGGTTTCGTAGTGAGGTGTCTTGGCTAAGGTTTCCTGGAATGAACTGTGTAGTAATAGTTTCGTAGTGAGGATTCTTGATTCGGTCTCCTAGTGCGAGTTACGTAGTAAGGATGTCTCATCCGGGATTTCTGAAGAAACGTTTCTGAGTCTGGGATATTGAGTAAAAGGTTCCTTAGTAGGGATTCCTCATTGTGGGTTCTAGCGGATTCCTAACTTGCTTGGGAACGACATGGGCTGGGAAGCGTCTGCGCTTGCAGGCGCCAACGCCTCGTCGATGGGATGTGGCGATCGAATCAATTCCTACGGGATGCCAGCCAGAAGCCGATGCCATGCGGTGCTCCCCCCCCTTCCCCACCGGCGTACCTCCCGTGGGGAGCGACGGGGAAGCTCGCCTCATTGGAAGGAGCTCAGAAAGGCGGCGTTCCCTTTTTGTTGTTATTGTTGTTGTTTTTGGTGTTGTTGTTGTCGTTGTTGTTGTTGTTGTTGTTGTTGTTGTCGTTGTCGTTGTCGTTGTGGTTGTTGTTGTCGTTGTCGTTGTAGTTGTCGATGTTGTTGTTGTTGTTGTTGGTGTTGTGGTTGTGGTGGTTGTTGTTGTCGTAGTCGTAGTCGTAGTTGTTGTTGTTGTTGTTGTTGTTGGTGTTGGTGTTGGTGTTGTTGTTGTTGTTGTTGTTGTTGTTGTTGTTGTTGTTGTTGTTGTTGTTTGTTGTTTGTTGTTTGTTGTTTGTTGTTTGTTGTTGTTGTTGTTGTTGTTGTTGTTGATGGTGTTGTTGTTGTTGTTGTTGTTGTTGTTGTTGTTGTTGTTGTTTGGCGTCGTCCCCCCGGCGACCTGGCCCGAGACCCAGCCGCGACCCACCCGCGACCCGCCCGCGACCCACCCGCGACCCGCCCGCGACCCACCCGCGACCCACCCGCGACCCACCCGCGGCCCGCGACCCACCCCGCGACCCACACACACTGCTTTAACGAAAAGTCGGCGCCGGCGGCGGGCCCGTGGTGTGAGTTGTCAAAATTTGGCGCCTGCGGCGGGCCTCTTGAAAGAGCCTCGCTGACTGCAGGAGCCCCCGCCGCCCCCTCATTCTTATCCGCAAGTGCGGGATGCTGCGTATGGTGACGAGGACGATTTGTCGTGTTTTTTTGGTGGGCTTTTCTTTATAGGCAACACCCCAACATACTTATACTATATGTGCGTCGCCCCCCCAGGGGCGGCGCGCGCACCGAGAAATCTTATAGTATATGCGTCGTGGCGGGCGCTTTCTGGCCACAACGCTCGGGAAACGATATACTACAGATTGGTATACTATTTGATCGTGTCGAACGCGTGCCTCCAAGGAGGACATATAGTACTAGTATGTCTTATCTTTCGGCTATTTTAGAATTTTTGTCCCGAACATCTGCATGTAGGAGGGTATGCCCGACCTAAGCCTGAGGCATCCTCACAATTCCCGTTTCCGAGTTGGTCGGGATGGGGCCGTTGCGACTGAGATTCGAAGAAGAACCAAACGCCATAACACTCAAACCGTTAGCGCTCCGCGCGGATTTCTTGGATCTGCGCTGGAGCGCCCTGGCGGCGCCTCTGGTGCCGCCCCTGACGCGCTCCGCGCCCCAAGGACGGGGTCCAGCTCAGATCCAAGAAATCTACTCGAAACGTCAAAAGTTAATATTTATGCCGTGTTCCATTCCTGTAAATGGGCCGTTTCGGCTGAGGCATCCTCGAAATTTTGGGTTTCCAGATGTTACGCTCGAGGCGGTCCAGCCCGTTTCGCCTCAGGCATCCGGGCGTTTCTGGGCCCCGCGATTGCCAGGATTGAGGTGGTCCAGCACGTTGCGCCAACGACATCCTCCGGATCTGAGCTCCGAGATTGTCGCCGTAAGGTGGTCCGTCCTATTTCGCCTAAGACATCCTCACGACTCTAGCTATCGAGATGCCGCACGCGAGGTGGTTTTGGCCTGTTTCGCTGGAGACATCCTAACAACTCTGGGCTTCGAGATGGCCAGGTTTGAGGTGGTCTGGCCCGATTCGCTTGAGACATCCTCGCAAGTCTGGGCTCCGAGGTACGGGCGGCCGGGGAGGAGAGGGGTGGGAAGAGGGAGGGAGGACGTGGGATGGAGGAGAGGAGAGGACACGCTGGATACGCTCCCGCCATATCCGACATCCTATCCCTTCTTCCAATCCCTATCGTCCGACGGGTGTCATAACTGACCTGGAGCCATGGATAAAACAACCATCATGCAATGCGCAGTCAGAAAAAAGGAGGAGCTGCGTACATTGACGGGGGAGGAAGAGGAGGAGGTGACGGATGGGCAAGTGGCGGCAAGAGGTTGAGCAGGAGGACTAGGATGAGGATCAGGCCAGAGAAGTACGAGGAGGAACAGCAGCAGCAGTAGAAGGAGCAGGAGGAGCGGGAGTGGCAGTAGGACAAGTGGGAGGCGGAGGAGGGAAACGGAGCGGGGCGACAACGACGAGGGAGGGCTCGAATCCAGATGTGTGGCCCGCGCTTTGCCGAGAGAGCCAGTTTGAAAAACGGGGGCAAAGCATCGATCCTGAATCCAAGCCAGCGCTGCAGCGGGAGCACCAGTTGGAAACAGCCGAAACGAGTGACTCAACAGAACAAATGATGATGATGATGATGCTGATGCTGATGCTGATGCTGATGATGAGGAGGAGGAGGAGGATGAGGATGAGGATGATCATAATGATGATGATGATGATGATCATCATGATGCTGCTGATGATGCCGATGATGATGCAGATGATGATGATGATGATGATGATGATGATGATGATGATGATGATGATGATGATGATGATGCTGATGATGATGATGATGATGATGATGATGATGATGCTGAGGATGCTGAGGATGCTGAGGATGCTGGTACTGATGCTGATGCTGATGCTGCTGCTGATGATGCTGATGATCGTGCTGATGCTACTGATGATTTTGCTGACGACGATGGTGCTGCTGATAATGATGATGATGCCAATTATGATGATGATGATGATGATGATGATGATGATGATGATGCTGCTGATGATGATGACGATCATGTTGATGATGATGCTGATACTGATGCAGATGCTGATGATGGTGATGATGTCAGTGCTGATGCTGATGATGATAACGATGTTGATGATGATGATGATGACGACGACGACAACGACGACGATAAACATGAATATGATGATGCTTTTGGTGATGCTCATACTGAAGAGTATGATGATGGTTATGATGCTGGTGATGATTATGATGATGGTTGTGATGATGATGCTGCTGATGATGATGATGATGATGCTGATGATGCTGATGATGATGATGATGATGGTGGTGATGATGATGATGATGATGATGATGATGATGATGATGATGATGATCATGATACGCTCCAAGAGTCCACTGTCCCGTGCGGAGACGAGGGCCACCACGTACACGGGAGATCCTGGAAGGCATCCTGGGCCAGCCGCACGATGGCAGGGCCGCCTGCGACGCGATTCGATTCGCCGGCTGGGGCAGTGATTCCAGTTCGGTTCGATTCGGTTTGAGTCACCGGCACCGGTGGGGGTCAGCCAGAGCGGGGCGCGGCGATCCGAGCTCGATCCGCTTCCCGACGATCTGTTGGCGGTCCGATTCGGTTTCGATCCGATCCCATGCCGCGATTCGATCTTTCGGCGTCCTTTGCGCGGCGCCAGCGTTGAACGCGCAGTTTTTGCGGCGCCGACCGTGTGGGCAGGGTGTCCCGCTGCAGGGGTCGTTCGGCCGTCCGCGCCAGGGCGCCCAACGCCGCAAAAGAAAATGCGCTGGCACACAAACTCTGTCATTTTTTGGTCACCCATGAGCCGCCCCGACATGGCGTCATCCTCGTCTCCAACCTCGGTCGTGCTTGACCGAGCGCGTTCCGCTTCTCGCAAAGTGCCTCCTCGCAAGCGTCTGGGAAATGCAGGTCCTCCCCGATGTAATGGATCGTACGCCCCACGCGGCGGGCCCAGACCATCTGCGAGTAGGCACCTTTCGAGTGGTGGAGCGCGCTTGCTAAGTGCTCCCCTCATCCCACTCGCCCTCCTCCTTCTCCTCCTCTTCCTCCTCCTCCTCCTCCTCCTGTATCCTCCTGCTCCTCCTCCTCCTCCTCCACTTCCTCCTCCACTCCTCCTCCACCTCCTCCTCCTCCTCCTCCTCCTCCTCCTCCTCCTCCATCTCCTCCTCCTCCTCCTCCTGATCCTCCTCCTCCTCCTCCTCCTCCTCCTCCTCCTCCTCCTCCTCCTCCTCCTCCTTCTCCATCCTCCTGCATCCTCCTGCATCCTCCTGCATTCCCCCCGTATCCTCCTGCATCCCCCTGTATCCTCCGTCCTCTGCGCCGCGGACCCGCAGGACGCGGGCGGGCCGGCGAGGAGGCTCAACCTGGAGGAGCTGCTGTCGCAGCAGAGCCTGGGCGCGCCCAGCCCGCAGGGCCCCCGGCCCCCGAGCCAGGAGCCGACGCGGGAGGGCCGAAGCCTCGCGCGGCGGGGCGCGAGGGCAACGCCAGGAGAAGGCAGCGAGGATGCCGAGGCGCTCCTCTGCCTCCTCCCACCTCCTCCTCCCCCTCCTCCTCCTCTTTCCCCGCTCCCCCTCCTCCTCCTCCCTCCTCCCCCTTCCCCTCCTCCTCCTCCTTCCCCTCCTCCTTCCCCTCCTCTTTCCTTTCCTCCTCCTACTCTTCCTCCTCCTCCTCCTCCTGTTTGCACTGGCCCGGGCCAGAGCTTCCCCGACGCGGGAGGGCCGAAGCCACGCGGCGGGGCGCGTGGGCAAAGCCAGGAGAAGGAAACAAGGATGCCAAGGCATTCCTCTGCCTCCTCCACCCTCCTCCTCTCCTCCCCCTCCCCCGCCTCCTCTTCCCCCCGTCCCCTCCTCCTCCTCCTCTCCCCCTTCCTCCCATCTCTCTCCTCCTCATCCTCCTCCTCCTCCTCCCCCCCCTTCTCCTCCTCCTCCTCCTCCTCCTCCTCCTCCTCCTCCTCCTCCTCCTCCTCCTCCTCCTGGCAGAAGAAGGAAACAAGGATGCCAAGGCACCGGGCATGTTTTGTTTATGGATCTCTCAAGCTCTGCGCCGCCTCTGGCGGTGTGCGTTGCGAGCAGGAGTACGCACAAGAACCACAGGAAAGCGCGGCATTGACAGTGTGTAGCTCCGCACACGTGACACATGCTCACGAGCAAGAACACAGCCAAGCCACCCGAGAGCGAGGCATTGACAGCGAAGCTCAACATTGGCACGGTGGTGGCCGGGGAGCCCCCGCGACATGTCCATGAGCGTTGATCCACCCCGGCGGGTGTGGACAGAGGACGCGCTGAGTGCAGAAACGCGCCGATCGGCGCAGGCCTTCGCACCCCCCCGTTCCC
>CAUYUJ010002736.1:549879-552379 GCA_963575745.1 Prorocentrum cordatum
GTGGCGCGGGTCATGCTATCTCCCCTTTTTCTTATTTCGGTACGTCCCCGGGCCCCCCCCCCCCTGGGCCGCGAACGTGCCGCCGGCCATGATTTGCGCCCCCCCCCTTGGACGCCCCCCTCTTGGCCGCCCCCGAATGGAGCGACGCCCGAGCCCTTGCCTGGAGGGTTCCTCCGAAGGGCTTAGGCGACCCGTCCTCCTCCTCCTCCTCCTCCTCCTCCTCCTCCTCCTCCTCCTCCTCCTCCTCATCCTCGCGTCGCCTGCGGCCCCGGGGGGAGCCGTGCTCCCCCTGCCCCCGACGGCGGTCTGTGACCCAGCGCGAGCCGTCGAGCATCGAGCGACCTCGGCTCCCAAGGCGTTCCTGGGTGCCGGTGGGCCCCTCCTCCTCCTCCTCTTCCTCCTCCTCCTCCTCCTCCTCCTCCTCCTCCTCCTCCTCCTCCCTCCTCCTCCTCCTCCTACCTCCTCCTCCTCCTCCTCCTCCTCCTCCTCCTCCCTCCTCCTCCTCCTCCTCCTCATCATCATCCTCCTTCTCCTCCTCCTCCGCCTCCTCCGCCTCCTCCGGGAGCCTTGCAGCGGACATCGAAGGATCAAAAAGCAGCGTCGCTGTGAACGCCTGGCTGCCACAGGCCAGTTGTTCTCCCTGTGGTGTTAACTTTTCTTCGGTGCAGGCCCGGGGGTCGGCCAGGGCGCCCGAGTTGTTGGGGGATCCTGCAGGGGGGCAGGGCCGCAGCGGCCCGTGCCTGGGTGCAGGATTCCCGCAGGATATATATATATATATATATATATAATATATATTATATATATATATATCCGTAAGGGCTTCGCCCCCTGCCGCCGGCCCCCTCTCTCGGAGAATGGGCCATGGAAGAGCTAAGTCATGAGGCTTTGGCGCTGTCGTGCAGCAGTATCGGAACTTCATGCGAGGCCGATTCGCAATCGGCAAAACCAACTGATCACAAGAGGGGTTACCACACAGGGCGATTGGTAAGACGTGTATGGTTTACGAGTTTGGTTACCACACCTTGGGATTAAAGGGCCGAGGGAGTACTCGCAGTTTGGGTTACCACGCCTTGCGATGGATGTGCGTGAGGGGTGGCACCGAATTTCCGAAATGTGGCAAATGCCCTGTGTTTTTGGACCCTGACCCCGCGGATCTGCGTGAGGGGTGGCACCGAATTTCAGAAATGTGGCAAATCCCATGTGTTTTTGGACCCTGACCCCGCGGATCTGCGTGAGGGGTGGCACCGAATTTCAGAAATGTAGCAAATCCCTTGTGTTTTTGGACCCTGACCCCGCGGATCTGCGTGAGGGGTGGCACCGAATTTCAGAAATGTGGCAAATCCCATGTGTTTTTGGACCCTGACCCCGCGGATCTGCGTGAGGGGTGGCACCGAATTTCAGAAATGTGGCAAATCCCTGTGTTTTTGGACCCTGACCCCGCGGATCTGCGTGAGGGGTGGCACCGAATTTCAGAAATGTGGCAAATCCCATGTGTTTTTGGACCCTGACCCCGCGGATCTGCGTGAGGGGTGGCACCGAATTTCAGAAATGTGGCAAATCCCATGTGTTTTTGGACCCTGACCCCGCGGATCTGCGTGAGGGGTGGCACCGAATTTCAGAAATGTGGCAAATCCTATGTGTTTTTGGACCCTGACCCCGCGGATCTGCGTGAGGGGTGGCACCGAATTTCAGAAATGTGGCAAATCCCATGTGTTTTTGGACCCTGACCCCGCGGATCTGCGTGAGGGGTGTCGATTTCGAACCCCCTCAGCAATTCAGACAACGCGCCCAGGGGGTGCTAAAAAGTTCTGTTTGGGCCTCCCCCCCCCCTCGCGCGGTCAATCAATTAGTTACAGTAACCAGCAAGAAGCAGAACTGTAACACTGGAAACTACAAGCTACAACTGGTACAGGAAACTGCGAATCACGGGCCTACAGCCTGGTGGCCCCGCAAGGGGGCCGGCGGATATATATATATATATATATATATATATATATACATTTACACACATACATACATAGATATACATACACACATATATGCATACATATATTTACGCACATGTGTATATATATACATATATATATATGCATACATACATACATCTTGCGGGGTCTTGCGCACCGGCCGGGGCTCATAGGCGCAGGATCTTGCAGGATCCTTCGCGCTGGCCGCTGGCCCACGCTTGGGCGCAGGGTCTCGCTGTGGGACGTCTGCAGCGGGAGCCCGCGCCGAGCTTCAGCTCGGGGCTCGCCGTCTTTACGATGGCCCCGCCGGGCCAACCCGAGCCCCCCGCGCCCGAGTCCCCGCGTCCCCCCGACTCAGGAGTGACAGAAGGACGTACACGTACATGGAACCCACGCTGGTTTCGAGAGGACGCACTGCGCAAATGTTCGTATCACGCGGCCAGGCTCGCGGCTCCAGGGGCCGTGCTCATGTGCACAGTTGGGCGCGTATACGTCTTCTGTGGGCTCCCTACCGACAGTATCTGGCAGGACTC
>CAUYUJ010002736.1:562379-569879 GCA_963575745.1 Prorocentrum cordatum
TATGGGGCCACGGACCGCTGTACTGGGTGGGGTGGTCGCATGTGACCGTCGCCATTGGGGCCTTCGGTGGAGCTCCTTCTGGGGCCACCAAGCGCTGTACTGGATGGGGCAGACGCATGCGAACGTCGTCACTGAGGCCTTCGGCGGACGCATGCGAATGTCGCCACTGAGGCCTTTGGCGGAGCTCCCTATGTGTCCACGAAACGCTGAACTTGGGGGGCGGAAAATGCCAACGTCACCATTGGGGCCTTCGGTGGAGCTCCCTATGGGGCCGCGAAGCGCTGTACTGGGCGGGGCGGACGCATGCGAACGTCACCATTTGGGCCTTCGGTGGAGCTCCCTGTGGGGCCGCGAAGCACTGTACTGGGCGGGGCGGATGCATGCGAACGTCGTCATTGGGGCCTTCGATGGAGCTCCCTATGGGGCCACGGAATGCTGTACTTGGTAGGGCGGATGTATGCGAACGCCGTGGGCTGGGTGGGGCGAACGCATGCGAACGTCGCCATTGTGGCCTTCCGCGGAGCTCCGTATGGTGCCAAGGAGCGCTGTATTGGGTGGGGCTGGCGCATGCGAGCGTCGCGACTGGGGCCTTGGGTGGATCTCCCAAGAGTGCCACGAGGCGCTGTACTGGGTGGGGCGGGCGCATGCGAACTTCGCCACAGTGGCGTTCGGCTGAGCTCCGTGCGGGTCCTCGAAGGGCTCTGTTGGGTGGGGCGGACGCATGCGAACGTCGCCACCTGGGCTTTCGGTGGAGCTCCCTATGGGGCAACGAAACGCAGTGCTCGGTGGGGCGGACGCGTGCGACAGTCGACATTGGGGCTTTCGGTGGAGCTTGCCATGTGTCCACGATCCGTGTAAGGGGTGTGCCGAACTGCTTGACATGCGGAAGGCAAAGGCAGAGACGGGAGGAGGGAGGAGGGAGAGGAGAAGGAGGGAAGGAGACGCGGTGTGCTGCCTCTTCAAAACGAGGGCCCAACAGCACAGGATGGTTGGGAACTATAGGGGATCACCAAGAAGGGGCTATTCGGACACACCACTTATCGAGGATGGACGCCCTTTTCGTATATCCCCGTATTTCGCCTAATTTTTGTTGCCTATTCGAACACCCCGCGAAGTCGAGGGTTGGGGGCGCCATGCCCCCGTTCCCCCAACCAATTGTTTTGATCCAGCTCTAGTCAAGACACTTGCGCCATTTCGCCGACCACCCATGAGAGGGTCTGTGCGGCTTCCGACTTCGTATGTTGTCTTCGCTGCTTCCCGTCGTGTTGTTTGCGTGTGGTGGCTCGTCTGAATCGGCCTCCTCTTCCTCCGCGTCTGTCCCGATTCATTTTCCCAGGCTACAATTCCTGGGAGGTTAGATTCTGAATCGGCGCTGGTAGATCCCTAGTCGAAAACTGGCCTCATCTGGCTGAATCCCGTTTTATCTGGTTTGCTCCCGCTCAGTTCCGTTCATTCCTGCTAAATTCTGGCCTCAATCTGGCCAGATCGGGCTCAGTGGCCCCTCAATCCGGCGCGCCAGCCCTTAATCGTTGTGACGAAGACCTCCCAGGAGTTGCTTCCTAAATTTCGACCACGCGCGCAGGGGGATATCGGAAGGGGGAAGGCTTCGAAGGAGGAGGTTGCTTATTAGAAGGCGCGGGCCTTGTCTGTGGATGTACATGTAAGGCCCGCGCCTCCTAAGAAGCCTCCCCCTCTCCCCCTACCCCTTGCTTCGCGCCGCCAGAAATCATCTCCACCTCGACTTCTCTTCATCCCGATCTCGTCTCGGGGAAGTGGACCGCCGCGACCCCCTCGGCGACCCTGAGGAGCGACCGTCCAGCGGCCGCCAGAACGCCGACGTTGCCGCGGCGTACGCCGCGACCGCGTCCACGTCTACGACGGCTCGAGGGCCATCCTCCGGGGAGGGGGAGCTGATGCGCTTGCTCTCTTGCACAGGGTGTCTAGAGATCCGACCACTTTCTTTTATCCCGGCAGGGCACCGCCCCCCCCATTCCGCGCTCCACCTCCGCATCACCCCCACCACCAGCCAGCAGTTCGAACCCTCCGCCCCGACCTTTGTATTTCGGCACAGCACCGCCCCCCCCCCATCCCGCACGCCCCCTCCGCACCACCCCACCCACCAGCCTGCGCGCGCCCTCTTTATTTCGGCACGCCACCGCCTTCCCCCTCCAGAGCACCACCTCCATCACCCCATCCACCAGCCAGCGACCCCTCCGCCCCGATCTCTTTCTTTCGGCACGGCACTGCCCCTTCCCATCCCGCGTGCCCCCGCCGCATCCCCCCACCAGCCAGAGCGCCACCTCCGCCCCGACCCCTTGATTTCGGCACGGCACCGCCCCGCCCTGATTCCTTACTGTAGGCCTTCCGCATCATCCCACCCACCAGCCAGCGCGCCCCCTCCGACCCGACCCCTCCGCACCCCCCACTCGCCAGCCAGCACGCCCCCTCCTCCCAGACCCCTTTGTTTCGGCGCGGCGCCCCCCCCCTCCGCCCCGACCCCTTCATTTCGGCACGGCACCCCCCATCCCGAGCCCCCCCCCTTTGCATCACCCCCGCCCACCAGCCAGAGCGCCCCCTCCGCCCCGACCCCTTTATTTCGGCACGGCACCGCCCCCCCTATCCCGAGTGCCCCCACCATCACCCCATCCACCAGCCAGCGCGCCCCCTCCGCCTCGTCCCCATTCCTTTCTGTGCAAGAGCCATGGCACGCGCGCCACTTGTTTTCCACCACCACTACCATGGGTAGGACGGGGGAGAAGGTGCGATGGGGAGGCACTCCTCCTCCTCCTCCTCCTCCTCCTCCTCCTCCTCCTCCTCCTGCCCCTTCCTCACCTCCTCCTCCTCCTTCTCCTCCTCCCTATGGTAGCGGTTGCAGAAAATCAGCCCATCAGGAGCGGCGCTTGCGACGACGAGCGGCGACGGACGGACGGCGAGCGGCGACGGACAGACAGCGAGGGCGGACGGCGGCGGCGACGGTCGGCGGCGGCGTCGGCGACGGCGGACGGCGACGGCCAGCGACGCGTTTGCATTTCCCCCGCCACGCTCAGAGGGGGTAGGGGGAGGGGTAGGGCTTCTTAGATGCACCCCTGCTTCTTAGAAGGTGCGAACCTTACATCCATAAAGAAGGCCCGCGCCTGCTAACAAGCAGCCTCCTTCTAAGAAGCTGTCCCCTCTCCCCCTACCCCCTTCCTGGGCGCCACGCAGCGTTTGCAGAACGCATTCCTTCCTGGAGATGCACTTCCCACGCGCGTTTCCAATCAGCCACCGCCCGCGGGAGCGTTCCACTCCGATGTCGGTGCCTGCAGAGGCGACAGGGCAAGGCGGCTGTCTTTTGTTTCCGCGGCGAGCCACGCACAGACCTTGGGTGCAGAGGGCCAGGTAGCGTTGGTACGAATTGTTCCCCGGGGAGCGTGATTGAATCCATGCGTGACCGGGGCGACAGTGACAGGCGACGAGGGGGGCGGCGGCGACGACAACAGCGAAGACGACAACGACGACGACGACGACGACGACGACGACGACGACGGCGACGGCGACGGCGCGGTCCAGTGTTAAGATCGCGTGACGTGCAGCACCTCGGAGCCCAGACGAGCAGCCAAGCACAGTTCTAGGAGGAAAGCCCCGGCAAGATTCCAGCAGGTGCCTTCCCCCTCCTTTCTGGGGCGGAAAAGAGGGGGGTGATGACTAGGGGGGGGTGGATATCATGGCGGGGGCCATGATATCTCCCCAGATTTCATGGCGCCTCTTCTTATTTCATTACGTCCCTGGCCCCCCCGCTGGGCCGCGCACATGCCGCCGGTCATGATTTGTACCCCCCCCTCTTGGACACTCCCCTCTTGGCCGCTCCCGAAACTCGCCTGCTTTGTCTGCAGTGAGGCAGCAATGAACAGGCGATGTAACTACCTGCGATTCCAAGTCGCTGCGCCGCCCTGCGCCAGGTCCCGCCCATCGCTGCCCTTCAGCCAGTCGCCCGGTTGCCACCACCCCTTTTCGTCCACCCCGACAACATAATTTTTCGGAGGCCCGCGCGAGCTTCCTAAGCTGGTGCTGGAGCCCCACCAGCTTGCACCCATCTGGCGCCGGGAGCGCGCCAGGCGCCGCCAGGGATGCTCTGATGGGGGTGTCCAGCGCCGGCTCGAGAAACTCGCGCGGAAATGCGGCCATCTTGTTTCCCAAGCGGGGAGCGGATTAGGGCGCCGAAGCGGGGTGCAATTGGGCGCCGATTCCAAGCCGATGTTTTACCGTTGAACCAAGCCTTCCTTTTCGGTCCAATGCCGATGGGAGACAAGGGGAAAAGGAAGAAACCGGAGTCGTTGGGGCGGGCAGCGGCAGCATTTGTGCTTTAGCCAAATATGAGGACGAGGCGACCCGGAATTCATCAACGCATGGATGGGATAATGTGTACAGGCTGAGGATCAAGTCATCTTCGGGAATTGTCTTTCTGTCTTCTGGCGCTCTCCTAAAACGCGAGCATCCCAGAAACAGAAGTTCTCGGAACCAAGCAGAGACGTTCGCACAGGGGAATGCTACGCCTAAACCATGCGGAACGGCCCGTGCGGTCAAACCCAACGTATTGCCTTTGACCGAAAGAAGTGAGCCAATGCAGCAGGGGGCTCTGGAGCTCTGGCATGCCAGTGAGCAGCAAGCGTTCGGCCAGGTGCTGCAAGGTGGCTGCCCCCATTGGTCAGGTCTATTGACAGATCCCGGTCGTATTGACCGTTTGCAGTTCACAGGTGGCTCCAAGAGCGGAGCGTTTTCCGAGGCGTCCAGGGAGAAGCCAGCGCGGTTCGAGACCAGCACAGTTCGCACGAAGGCGTGCTCGTTGGACGCCCATTTGGCCGTTGTTGCCGCGTGCGCTTTCTTCTCCACCATTCCTTCCCACCTCTGGGCTCGGGATCTGCTGATTGCGGGAGCAAGGATTCGAGGACGCGGTGATAGACGAGCAGGGGAGAAGAATGGGGAGGAGGACGGGGGGATGTGGACGGCGGGAAGGGGAGGGTGGGGGGGACGGGGGGAAAAGTCCCCCCCCCCCTCCTAGACGAGAAGGGGAGAAGGATGGGGAGGAGGATGGGGAGATGTGGACGGCGGGAAGGGGAGAGGGGGGGGGGAAGGGAGGACAAGTCCCCCCCCCTCCCCTCCCCCCCTCTGCTCTGGGTTGCCACCCGTCGCAGGCAGGCCTCCGCTGCGACGACGCAAAGACGCCGACGACGACGACGACGGCTAGCGACGACGACGACGACGACGACGACGACGACGACGACGACGACGACGACTAGCGACGACCAGCGACGACCAGCGACGACCAGCGACGGCGCGACACTCCGCGAGGCTGAAGCTGGGCTCCACGCGGCAGGGGACGAGCGCGAAGGGGCAGCCGCAACAGGCGCCCTGGGCCTCCCCTTGGGGGAGCCGGCCTGGGGGGGGAAAGGGAGGGCGAGGGGGGGCAGGCACCACCCGCCTCCGCCGCGGAAGGTGCGCCCTTTCCCCTCGAGGGAGGAGGGAGGAGGAGGAGGAGGGAGGAGGGAGGAGGAGGAGGAGGAGGAGGAGGAGGAGGAGGAGGAGGAGGAGGAGGAGGAGGAGGAGGAGGAGGGAGGAGGAGGAGGGAGGAGGGAGGAGGGGAGAGGAGGAGGGAGGGAGGAGGGAGGAGGGATGAGGAGGAGGAGGAGGAGGAGGAGGAGGAGGAGGAGGACCAGTGTAAACCCAAAAGTCCTCAGCGACGTTAGAATAGACCCTCCCCCTTCAGCTCCTTCTTCAGTGGCCCCTGTAACGGTTCATTCCTATCGAGGGAATTGCCTTGTTGGAAGACACTTTTGTGAAGATGTTGAAGCATGCATAAACATTGTTCTCTGGATTCCAACGTCACGGATCCACCTGCTTGTTGCGTGTTGACGGTCCTTAATCGTGCCAGAACGCCATTCCTGGGACTTCAACGCCGCGAATCAGCGTAACTGCTGCGCCCGCGTAATCCTGAACCCTTCGAAATTTCTGGTACGTTGATCATGGGAATCCGTGAAACTCTCGCATCGTTTATAAACGAATGTGCGAGGCGATTTGGCGAGAGCCATATCTTGAAAAGGGACCGCTCTCAATCCGTGAAAGTCTTGCACAGGTTCAAAGAGAATGTGTGCGGCGCTAAAGGCGAGAGCCATATTTTGAATGGGAAACGCTCTCAATCCGTTTATCTCTGGCACAGTTTTAAAAAAGAACGTGCGCGGCGCTAACGCGAGAGCCACATCTTGAGCACCACTCGCCCTCAATCCGTGAAACTCTTCACATGTTCAAAACGAATGTGAGCGGCGCTAAGGCGAGAGCCACATGTTTAAAAACACCGGCCTCAATCAACGAAACTATGTGCATTAAAAAACGAATGTGCGCGGCGGTAAGGCCAGAGCCACATCTTGAAAATGACCCGCCTTCCATATGTGAAGCTGTTGCCAATGTTTAAGCTTCAGAGTCATAAATGGTGAGGAAATCTCAGGCGAAACGCCCGGCCCGCCCCTAAAACCAGCCTCGGGGTGCGACAGGGAGAAGTTTTTTTCTGCAAGGAAAAGGAATTGTGGAGGAGGAGCAGGAGGAGGAGGAGGAAGAGGGGGAGGGGGAGGGGGAGGGGGAGGAGGAGGAGGAGGAGACGGAAGAGGAGGAGGAGGAGGAAGAGGCTGATGTTTATCGTGGCTTCCAAGTGTCTATCAGCGGCTCTTCTGTCGTGGTTTACTTGCGTGTCAGTGGAGTTCTCCATCATCTTCCTGGAGCAGGTGTGGCTTTGGGGTGCTCACCCTTCCCAGACCCTGTGACGTGAATGGCATTAGTGTAAGGAGGAGGAGCAGAAGGAGAAGGAGGATCAGGTGGAGGAGGAGGAGGAGGAGCAGGAGGAGGAGATGGAGAGGAGGAGGAGGAGGAGGAGGAGGAGGTTGAGGAGGTTGAGGAGGAACGCAACGGTCGCTTCGTCCAGTTCGATTCGCCCAGTTCGATTCGCCCCGCTCGATTCGCCTCAGTCTCGATTCGCTCCAGCTCGAATCGCCCGGCTCGATTCGCTCCAGCCCGTCGCCCAGCTCGAATCGCGAGTCTCGGTTCGCCAGGTTCGATTCGCCGCGCTCGATTCGCCCCACTCGATTCGCCGAGTCTGGATTCGCCGCGCTCGATTCGCCCTGCTCGATTCGCCCGAGTCTCGATTCACCCGGCTTGATTCGCCTGGCTCGATTCGCCCCAGTCTCGATTCGCCTCAGCTCGAATCGCCCAGCTCGGCTCGGTTCGCCCCAGCTCAAATCGCCCAGCTCGAGTCGCCCGAGTCTCGATTCACCCGGGGCTCGATTCGCCCAGGCTCGAATCGCCCGGGGCTCGATTCGCCCGGGGCTCGGTTCGCCCGAGTCTCGATTCCTTCGGGGTTCGATTCTCCTTGGGCTCGAATCGCCCGGCTCGACTTGCCCAGGCTCGGCTCGCCCGTGTCTTGTGGTTCGGCGGGCTCTGCCCGCCCCGACCCGACCCGACCCGCCCGGGTCCGCC
>CAUYUJ010002736.1:574879-589453 GCA_963575745.1 Prorocentrum cordatum
GTTCTGGCCGCTGGTATTCAAGTTTTCGATGCCAAACTCCAGTCTCCCTCTGTACCCCGTCGCTCCTGCTCGCCATCCTTCTTCGTCTTCCCCACCCTACTCCCTCTCAGTAGCGGTTGCACGCGTAGACCGGCGTTTCCCACGTTCGGCCATTGGGTTTTTGTTCGGCAATCACGCGGGGTGTATTGGGCGAGGGGCAATCCTGACCGGACGAGGCATACCCCCGTTGATGATATCATCGAGCATGTTTGAGTGGAGTAGGAGTTGGGATGGACGTGGCAGGAGTGGACTGGAGGAAGTCCGTGAGCCTGGGCGACTGCAAGTGGGCGCAGGATAAGATTAGAGCCGGTCCCGAGAAGGGCAGGATGGGAGTCGGCGCAGAGATGTCACGTAGACTAACACCAGGTTGTTATAAAAAAGAGAACAGGGGGCTTGCATGTGCCGATGTAGCGGGGCACAGTTGAGAAGGGTGCAAGTAGGCGGGCGGGCAATGGGGCAAAACACGATTAGGGCAACATGTGCACATTCGCACATACATTCATTAGCGCAGCAAAATTGCTATCTATCCATTGGATCGGTCAGGTGGTCGCACGGATCGCGCGCAGCCGAGCTACAACCAGGGCAGAGCAATATGCCGACTTGCATATACGCGCGCGTATACATATACCGGCGCACCGGGTCCGGGGGCCCGGGGCCGGGACCCCGACCACAAATGTGGGCCCCGGGGGGCCCGGAGGCTCGTCGGGGCTTGCCGGAGGCCTCCCCGGTCAGACAAGACGGCCCCAGAAGCGCCCAAGACGGCCCAAGAAACTTCCAAGAGGCCTCCAAGAGGGCTCCGAGATGCTGAAGATGGCCTCCAGACGTCCAAGGACGCCCCCAAGACGCCCCAAGAAGCCTCCAACATGCGTCCCAAGAGGGCCCCTAGACGCAAAAATTGGCCCATTCCCTTCGTAAAACGTACATTTTCAACAAAGTTGCCTTTTGGGCTTTCCGACGTTACAGGACGGCCCAAGAGGCGCCCAAGACCGCCCCAAGACGGCCCAAGAAGCTTCCAAGAGGGCCCCAGGACAGCCCAAGAGGGCCCCAAGACGGCCCAAGAGGCGCCCAAGATGGCCCAAGAGGGCCCCAAGACGGGCCCAAGAGGGGGCCCAGAGAGGGACCACGAACCGCAAGCTCGAGCCTTCCGCCCCAAGAGGCCGCCAGGAGGCCCCATGGAGGCCCCTCAAGCCCCAGGAGACCCCGAAGAGGCCCAAAGGAGGCCCCGAGAAGCCTCAAATCGGCCCCCAAAATGCTTCGAACCTGCTTCCAGGAGGCCCCTGACAGGTTCAGAGGCTCCCGAGAAGCTACGTCAAACTCCCAGCGAGCGGCCGGACGACGAGGCCCCCCAAAAAATCCCAAGAGGGTTTCAGTACTCGTATCCTGGGTGACGATCCTAGCTAGAACCTAAGCGCGCGCGAAGCGCGCGCGTGGTTCTAGTTTACATGTACGCACGCGCGTAGATTGGCGGGCCCAGTGCGTGCGTAGCAAAGCAGGACCGGGAACCTGCGGCGCGCCTCTGTCGTCGCCGGCGCCGTCGGGGCATCCATAGCGCAGACAGGCATCGTCGCTGGCGCAGCAGTAGCACTTCGGATGCCCGGAACGAGAGTCCGACATACCCCGTGAGCGAACATAATACTCCAGCGCAGGATGTCGCGCGCTCGCCGACCACGCAAAATGCCCCGCCCGGGGATTTCAAGCGCAACGCGCACGCAACGCACTCCGATCGTACATCCGGCAGATTTCGCACTCCCACAAAGCACATTCCACGGACTTTACACGTTGGCAACTATCCAAGAATTCCCCCGCAGATCGCGCGCCCGAGGAAGACCCCACACGTTACCTTGGCGACATACCCAACCCTTACGAAATGCGGGGCACGAGTAGCTTGGGAAACGTTATGCGGAAGTGATGCAGCCCTCGAAAATGGCGACAGTTTCGCAGATCGCAGCCCCCCAGGGACGGCGAGGCCCCGTGCAGATCGACGCGGTGCCTCGCTCCGCTGGACCCACCAACAGCCATCGAAAGTGGTGACGGTGTCGCAGATCGCAGCCCCCCAGGGACGGCGAGGTCCTGCTCTGATCCGCGCGGTGCCTCATTCCGCTGGACCCACCAGCATGGCGACAGTTTCGCAGATCGCAGCCCCCCATGGACGGCGAGGTCCCGCTCTGATCCGCGCGGTGCCTCACCCCGCTGGACCCACCAGCAGCCGCCGAAAGTGGCGTCAGTTTCGCAAATCGCAGCCCCCCAGGGACGGCGAGGTCCCGCTCTGATCCGCGCGGTGCCTCATTGCCTCATTCCGCTGGACCCACCGGCAGCCCTCGAAAGTGGCGTCACTCTCGCAGACCGCAGCCCCCCATGGACGGCGAGGTCCCGCTGCGGTCTGCGCGGTGCCCCAGATCATTCCGCTGGACCCACCAGCAGCCCTCGAAAGTTGCGACAACGTCGCAGATCGCAGCCCCCCAGGGGCGGCGAGGTCCCGCTCACATCTGCGCGGTGCCTCAGTGCCTCACTCCGCTGGACCCACCAGCAGCCGCCGAAAGTGGCGACAGCGTCGCAGATCGCAACCCCCCAGGGACGGCGAGGTCCCACTCAGATTTGCGCGGTGCCTCACCCCGCTGGACCCACCAGCATCCCTCGAAAGTGGCGACAGTTTCACAGATCGCAGCCCCGCAGGGACGGCGAGGTCCCGCTCTGATCCGCGCGGTGCCTCAGATCACTCCGCTGGACCCACTGGCAACCTTCGAAAGTGGCGACGGCGTCGCAGATCGCAGCCCCCCAGGGACGGCGAGGTCCCGCTCAGATCTGCGCGGCGCCTTAGTCCGCTGGACCCACCAGCAGCCCTCGAAAGTGGAACCAGTTTCGCAGATCGCAGCCCCCCAGGGACGGCGAGGTCCCGCTCTGATCCGCGCGGTGCCTCACTCCGTTGGACCCACCAGCAGCCCTCGAAAGTGGCAACAGCGTCGCAGATCGCAACCCCGCGGGGACGGCGAGGTCCCGCTCTGATCCGCGCGGTGCCTCACTCCGCTGGACCCACCAGCAGCCCTCGAAAGTGGTGACGGTGTCGCAGATCGCAGCCCCCCAGGGACGGCGAGGTCCTGCTCTGATCCGCGCGGTGCCTCATTCCGCTGGACCCACCAGCATGGCGACAGTTTCGCAGATCGCAGCCCCCCATGGACGGCGAGGTCCCGCTCTGATCCGCGCGGTGCCTCACTCCGCTGGACCCACCAGCAGCCGCCGAAAGTGGCGTCAGTTTCGCAGATCGCAGCCCCCCAGGAACGACGAGGTCCCGCTCTGATCCGCGCGGTGCCTCACTCCGCTGGACCCACCAGCAGCCACCGAAAGTGGCGACAGCGTCGCAGACCGCAGCCCCCCAGGGACGGCGAGTTCCCGCTCTGATCCGCGCGGTGCCTCACTCCGCTGGACCCACCAGCAGCCCTCGAAAGTGGAACCAGTTTCGCAGATCGCAGCCCCCCATGGACGGCGAGGTCCTGCTCTGATCCGCGCGGTGCCTCATTCCGCTGGACCCACCAGCAGCCCTCGAAAGTGGCGACAGTTTCGCAGATCGCAGCCCCCCAGGGACGACGAGGTCCCGCTCTGATCCGCGCGGTGCCTCACTCCGCTGGACCCACCAGCAGCCCTCGAAAGTGGCGACAGTTTCGCAGATCGCAGCCCCCATCGTCGGCGAAGAGAGGGCAGGAGGAGGCGGGTGGCGGGAGGAGAAGGAGGGACGCGACCGCAGTGCTCTATTCAAAACGAATACCAAACCAAGGAGGGTTGGGAACAGTCCAAACTTATCCAAACATATTCCGGCTCTTCTCCAACGCAATTTGCGACCGTGTGCGACAGTTCCAAATGCTCCAAGGACGTTCCAGTGCAATTTTTGCGTTTTTTTGACGCGCCCCAGAGATGCGCCAGTGCATCTTGCGGATTGCGAGACGACTCCAAAGATACTCCCTGTCATCCGCGCGATCAATTTCAGAGCGCTCCGGACATGCCCCCGCAGTGGGATCTCAAACTGCCGCGGGAGACGCGCGCCGACCATTTTGCGAGACACCCAAACATCCCAGGACGCGGTGCGCCACCACCTTCGCCAGCTCCGAGTCCTCCGGGAAATGCCCCCGCGCGTTCTCCGGGAAGCACTGCCTTGAGATTGGCCCCGTGGTTTTTCCTCGAGAGCGCGTCATAATGCCCCCCCCCCCTTCGCCCGAGATCGCGCCGGCGCGGGGCGCAGTGGGCTCGCTAGCGGTTCAGATGCCCTGCGTCAGGGTTGCCAAACGCGCAACGCGCACTGTTGGCGCGGTGCCCTCGGGGGCTGAACAGCGTGCCGGCGTGTTTCCGGGCGCGCGTTGTTCCGCGCCACAGAAGTGTTGCGGCCTCTTGCTGCGTGCCCGACCCCGCCGGGGGACTGGCTTTCAACGCGCGCGCGCACATCAAACATGCGATGCGACCAACGCGCGAAGCTCCCAGATGCGGAAAAAGGTCTAGATGTGTGCATCCATTTTTTGATCCAGTTTTCCCGCGCATCCGCCCACGTTTTTAGCGACGAGCGTTTAGGATTTGGGACGGGGGAGGAGGAGGAAGAGGACGCGGGGGAGGAGGGCCGGTCGATCGGTCGATCGGAAATTTTATCGATCGACCGATCGATGAAAGGACGAGCTTGTGGCGTTGCGCAAGCCCCCGCGGACCCGTCTTTTTATTTGGCGGCGCTTCTCGTTTGCCGTCTGCGCGCGTTGCGATCAGCGGTTGCCTTTCAAGCATCTACACGTTTGGGTTGGCTGTTTTTTGGTGGCCCCCCTCGCGTCCCCGAGGCGCTCGTTGCGTCTGTCGTTTGTCTTCGAGGTGCGCCCAGCGGCGGCGAACCTCGTGGAGTCGGCTGTCTGCGCGGCAGGGTCGATTCGCTCTCGCGCGAACGCGAAGCCGTTGAATGTGCATCGGCTTTCTCCTAGCGCAATAAATGCGGCCATAATTCGAGGGGCGTTGAAAAGGCGTTCCCTCTGTATGGCGCGCGGGGCGGCGTGTATTGCACGCGCGCTGAAACACCCAGAGGGGGAACTTGCGAGAACAAGGCGATCCTCAAACACGGGTCGTGGCTCTTTCAAAGTAGCGTCGGAGTATCACCAGCATATTTCTAACGGTGTTTCTACCATCATCGAACAATTATTATTCTATCACGTTCAATATATCTTTCCAAAATCGCCCGAGGGAGGGCGTGCCCCACAGGGTCTTATCATGACGCCACTCTCGCCCGGAAGACAGGATAGGAGGGCATGTTTGTTTCCAGTGGGGGGCACGTGATGACCCAACGCGCGGTGCAACGAGTTTTCCGCCGGGCATCCAACAAAAAACTCGAGACCGCCACGCGACGGCCCGAGGCGACCACGGGGCTCCCTTCTGGATGTCCTCGAATAAGGACACCTTTGCCTAAACAAATGCAGTGTTCGAGCGGGCGAACAGGCGAACACCGCCCGAAGAGGGAAGATCTGCGCTGGCCCCCCCCGGCCGGCGCCTCCGGCGCCGTCTCTGGCGCGCGCGACGCGCCAGGGAGGGAGGCCCAGTGCAGATCCAAAAACTCCGCGCGGAGTGGCCCAAACTTCGGCTTATTTTTTTTGTGCTGGTGTTTGTGTTACTCTTCCGGTGACGTTTTGCACTTGCCGATCGGCCTTCGAGGCCCCAAAGCGACCCCGCGAAAGCCGCGGGAGGGCCCCGGGAGAGGCCCGACGGGACTTCAGGAACCCGCCCCAGAGCCCGAGAAGGCTATCGGCGCAGATTCGGCGCTGGACGGGTCCCCCCCCCCCTGCTGGCCCGGTTGACAAGGCAACGGGCCCCGCCAATTCCCACCCTCCTGCCCACACGCAATCACCAATATTGCCACAACTTGATATCAGGTCTAGAACACGCGTTCTTACCTAGCGAACGGAAGGCGCTCGCAGTCGGTCCAAATTTCCGATGCACGCGGCGAAGACGTAGCATGCGCCGCGCCGGTCCAGCTGTGCCACTTTCACGCGCGAGCTGCGCAACGTTTTGGCGAAGGCCGCATTTCGCCCGCTCCCGCTCGGCCCCGCCGCCGTTCTTTTATACGATTCGGCGAGTGGAACACACGCCGCTCCCACGTGGGAGCGCTCTTTCTAAACCAAAGCAGCACGGCAACTGGCCCACTCGTGCGGGCTCCCCGACACTGGCGAGTGACACTTATGCGCCCCGCCGAGACAGTAGCGCCACTCTCAGGCCAAATCTTCGCGGCGCCTACGCCCGCGCCGAAGCGGGTAACAGGGAAAAATGAACGCGGCGCCCGAACGAGAGCGACATTGTTTTTTTTCGCGCGATATGTGCGCCCCGCCCACAGTACTTCCACGCATTGTGCGACGTGGACGACAAACATGCCACGTGGAAAGAAGGCAGGTCGAGTTAGCGCGCCCTCTATCAGGTAGGATGGAACCAGTCACGTTGACGTCCCATCGGCAGGTTATACTGACTGAGATGGAATACAGCCAACCCGCATAGTAAAGATGGGCCACCTTCCCGAGGGTATCCTGCATCCTTCCCTTCTCGGCCCATCCTTGGTTTCGAAGTGGGTGCTCAAGGCCCTTGCATCCTTACCCCGCATTTTTGTGATGCGGGCCGACTACTTGCCTTGTGATCGTTTCTGATTCATTCCTGTGCCGATCGGCGCGGGCCCTTGCATCCCCCCCCCCCATGGAGTAGATCTTGTGTGTGTTTGGGCGCCTTCTTCGGGCAAGTGGGGTCTGCTGCTTGCAAACAGTCGCATTAAGCAGAGGTATGGAGCCAGCAGAGGTCTGGAGCCAGACCCCCCCGTCCTCCCGTTTCCGCCCAATGTCGAAACGCCGAATAAGAAGACGCCCGCCTCCTCCTCCTCCTCATCTTCCTCCTCCTCCTCCTCCTCCTTCCTCTTCCTCCTCCTCCTCCTTTTTCCTCCTCCTTCTTCCTCCTCCTCCTCCTCCTCATCCTTTCTTCGTCCTCCTCCTCCGCCCTTCTCCGAACCGCCTCTCTGAACAACTGTCCTCCGAGCTGCCTGGAGGATCGTCGCGCCGCCCCCCCGCCGGGGCCTCGGCGGGGTCTCCGTGCGCCCGCGGGGCGCGGAGTCGCCGATCCTGCTCTCGGACCGCATGACGGCGAAGGTGACGCGGGGCGTGCTGGAGAACATCGACCTCATGGTGTGCGACATGGCGGGCACCACCGTGCAGGAGGGCAGGGGGCCACGTGCGAACCCTACCCTTGCCCCCCACGATTTCTGAGGGGGAGCGAAGTGAACCCCACCCTCCCTCTCAGAAATCGTGGGGGGCAGGGGCAGGGTTCGCGTGTGGCCCCCTAGGAGGGGGGGCTGGTGTACAAGACGCTGCAGCTCTCCATGAAGGAGTACGGCCTGGACGTGTCCGACGAGGCGATCGGGCCGTGGCACGGGGCCAAGAAGGAGGCCGTGATCGAGCACTTCGCGCGGCAGGCGGGCACGCCCGAACACGAGCTGGAGAGTAGGATCGGCGGCGTCTGGGGGGGGAACGGAGAGGGGTGATGGGCCCGAGTTCCACCACTACCACCACCATGAGTTGGAGGGGGAAAGGGGGAAGAGGAGGAGGAGGAAGAGGAGGAGGTGGAGGAGGAGGACCCCACCCCCCTCTCCTACCCATGGTGGTGGTGGTGGTGGTGGAAAACAGGCCCATCAAGGGGAGAGGAGGCCTGCTCAGAAGGTGGCCGGGCTTCTCGGAAGCTCTCGCGCCTTCTAAGAAGTGTTCCTCCCTGGGCTCGCCGCCGACAGGATCAACATGATAGGGGACGCGTTTGTCAAGTCGATCGAGGAGTCCTACTTCAGCGAAGCGACCACGATCGAGCACATCGACACGAGCCTCTTCAGTTACTTCAAAGACCTCAAGAAGGCAGGGGTAAAGATAGCCCTTGACACTGGGTACCCGCAGAACATCCAGGAGGGCCTGGTCAAACGCCTGGGGTTCGACAAGGTGGTGGACGGCTGGATATCCTCCTACGACGTGCCGGAGGGGCGCCCGTACCCGTACATGATCCACAGGCTCATGGAGAGGTTGCACATTTGCAAGACGAAACATCGGCATAGCATAAAGTTTCGGAGGTCGGATGCGTCATCCGAACCCTACTCGCCGATCAACGATTCGGGCAACTCGCTGGGCAGAAGTGTAGGGATCGGAGTTCGTCGAACACGTGGCGATATCCCACCCATCTCTCGGCCTCCCATCGCTTCCGGCGAATCGCTGGTTGGGGGTGGGGGTCCGGATGTCGCCTCCTGGCCTCCTAACTAGGAGGCCCGCGCTTACTTCCTGGGCCTCCGCGGAGCCCCCCTCCCCCGGCGCACAGTGGCGCGCCGGGCCGGAGGCGCGGCCAGAGGGGGGCCCCAGCGCCGATCCAAGAACTCCGCGCGGGCCTCTGACAGCTTGTGCCTCCGCGTCTTGGCATGGCTCGGACGCGTGCATTTTTCCTTGGGCGAGCGCCATCGAGGAGCATCCTTGATCATTTGGCGAAGAAAACCACGCACGAAACCAAAAAAAACACAGGGAATGGACGTCCAAGCGATGGCGAGGCCTCTGCCTCTTGGCATCGCTCGCACGCGTGAGTGTTCTCCCCGGGAGGACCCTCGATGAGCGTATTGGAGCAGATGGCGAAACAGTAGATGCACGAAGCCGAACGTGCACAGAGAATCGCCTGCCGAGCGATGGCAAGAGTTTATGCCTATGCCGTCTCTTCTTCTTGTGTCGTCGAGAGCACCCGACGCGTGTGCAAGGTGGGCGACTCCGTCCGCGACATCGAGGAGGGCCGCAACGCGGGCTGCGGCCTGGTCGTCGGCGTGCTCAGCGGCGCGGACTCCGCGGAGGCGTTGTTCGCGGCGGGAGCCGACGTCGTGGCGGACAAGGTCACGGACCTCCCGATCCCGCGCGGGCCCGTGCGGGTGGCCAAGCTGAGGCTGCCCGACCTCAGCTGAGGCAGCCGCCCCTCGAAGAGGAAGCACCTGCGTGAACAAGCTTTCGGAGCTCCGCGCGGATTTCTCGGATCCGCGCCAGGAGCGGCTTGGCGGAGAAGGAGGAGGAGGAGGAGGAGGAAGAGGAGGAGGAGGAGGAGGAGGAGGAAGAGGAGCAGAATCCGTTCGGATCTGCGGACGTTCGTGCTGATGCAGTTGTTTCTTCCTCCAAGCCACCGTCCCCTGGGAGCCCGTCGCCCAGGCGTGTTTTTCCTCGGCGGCTCGCCTGCCCAGCTCGGCACTGCCGAAGCAGGCACGGGAGGAACAGGGACGACGAGCGACAGCAGTTCCCGGCCGTTTTGGGCCTGATTCGCTGCTGGCGTCGCCGCGGGCGTTGGCCACTCGAGACCGACCATCGCCAGCACCAGGGCGGCCGCCGAAGTTCGTCGTCGGGCATCGTGCCGCCTCCTTCCACGCCCGCCTCGGGCGTCCAGGCCAGCAGTTCGGCCTCTGCCTGTTCCCCCCCGTGGTGGCTGCCAGCGCCGTCGGGCGCCAGTCCGCGGGCGAAGGCGCCCGGGAGGCCTGCGCTCCTCCGCCGACCCCCGAAGAGCCCGAGGAGGAGGAGGAGGAGGAGGAGGAGGAAAAGGAGAAGGAGGAGGAGGAGGAGGAGGAAGAGGAGGAGGAGGAGGGGGGGAGGGGGAGGAGGAGGAGGAGGAGGAGGAGGAGGAGGAGGAGGAGGAGGAGGATGAGGAGGAGGAGGAGGAGGAGGAGGGAGGAGGAGGAGGAGCGGGGGAGGAGGAGGAGGAGGAGGAGGAGGAGGAGGAGGAGAAGGAGGATGTGGAGGAGGAGGAGGAGGAGGAGGAGGAGGAGGAGGAGGGCAGCCGCCCTGGCCGCCGCCGCCGCGGCTGCCGCCGCCTCGATCGAGCGATCCATCCGAACTCACGCGAAGCAGCTGCCGCCTGCGAGATCGACTCGCGATGGCCGAAGCGGCAGAAACGGGAGGAGGACGGCCAGCAGGAAGATTGGGAGTCGAGGAGAGGTGGCACGAGCATGGTCCCCGAATCGGCGCTTGTGTCGTCGCCCTCTGGCGCGGAGCGGTCGCTGCCGGGGCCCAAACGGACCCCGCCTGGAAGGTCGCAAGAGAGCCCCTGGAGGACCCGGGAAGCCTCTGGGGCCCAGCACGGCCCATGGAAGCCACCAGTGGGCCCCAAGACGCACCCAGGCAGCCTAAGGTGCCCCGACGGGGCTGCCATGACCCAACATGTTCCAATTTGAGTGTCGAACAGCCATCGGCAGAAACACCTCACGCTGTGCCCGAAGAAGATCTCACATGGGACCGTGACCATGGGAGTGCGGACCCACCGTTTGACGGGGAGCGCGAGACGAACATCGCTGTGGGATGTGAGAACAGAGGCGGCCGAGTACCCGATGACCTGGGCGTTTCGTTGTAAGAGCAGGGGAACTATTCATGTGAATAGTTCTGAGTTTTGGGGGATTGGGATGAGAAGCGTCGGGCCTCCGATGGACATACGGACGGGGCCCTGAAGACGGAACCCTTTTCGTTGGGGAGGGGCTCCGTGTTCCTTGATTGTTTCACAGTTTGCCTCGGGTTTTCCTGAGGTTTCCATGGGAAATCGAGGTTGAACTTATGGGAAAAAGGGGCCTCGTTCCTTATTTAGGGTTCCTTAGGTCAACGCCCCGACTGTATCGTTTGCGTAGTGTTTCTTCCGACGGCTCGAACAGGATTCCAACACGGGGCAGGTGAGCGCCAGGAGGTCGCCAAGACGATTCAAAGGGGCCTCAGGATGCCCCCACGAGGCTGCGAAGAAAGGCCTCAGCGACTGCAAGCAGCATCGTGCAGCGGAGACATCAGCGACCAGCACGATGAGAAGTGGGGGGGAAGACAGAAACCCAGAACATATGGGAAAATATGGGGAATCTTTTTATGTGTGTGTATGTATTTGTGTGTCTTGGGGCCCCTTCAGTAGTGACAAACGCACCAAGCACCAGCATTTGGATGCATACCACAGCAGCCATCAGCAAACATAGCAAGCGGATCAAGTAACAACGCTCCCCGCTATGTCCGGAACATATGTAGTGGTTCGCTCTCTTGGGCTTCGAGAGGTCTCCAATACGGCGAAGGAGCCCTTCACGACGGAGCCCAGGCGGCTCAAAAGGGATCCAGGAGGCAGCCAAGATGGCACAGGAAGTCTCGTCGAGATTCGAATCTGGCCCAAGAGGCCCCAGAACGCCCAGACATGACAGCACGAGATGCCCAGAGATGCTCCACGAGAGACCACAGGCAGCCAAATTTGTCAGAACGCGTTTGGTTGTTCAACTTGTTACGCGTGTTCACCCTCGCGAGAATGTTCCACGAAGGTTTCCAAGGGATGCCCCACGAGAGCTCCAACCCCAGCCCAGACAAGCACAGCGAGGTCCCAAGAGGCCCGCGAGGTGGCTCAAGAAGAGGGCCTTCCGAGGAGCCCGATCAAGTTACCACAGTGCTGCACCTAGGCAGCCCAAGAGAACCCCAACCTTGCACCAAGGCACCCCAGGACGGCCCAAGAGGCTTCCGTGTGAGCATCCGAGACGTCCCCAGAGGTTTGCCAAAACAGCCGCAGAGGGGTTCGCAGCGGTTCCGACGCCTCCGGCATTAGACGCAACCGACCTGGCGAGGGCCGAAGAACATCGCGAGGGGCCCCAGGAGGGGCGAACGGAGGCGCGAATAGATGTCCAACTTGCAGTCAGCAGCAGCAAGCAGGAGGAGGAGGAGGAGGAGGAGGAGGAGGAGGACGAGGAGGAGGAGGAGGAGGAGCAGCAGCAGCAGGAGCGCGGTGGCAAACAACCGCAGCCATTATCACAGGAACGGTCAGCCACAACCAGCAGCACGCAGCCGCAGACGACAGTGCGAGTACAGGTCCGCGATATCCTGCAGGGGGGTCATGTCCTGGAGTGCTGCACCATGGTATTTTGACGTGTCCCAGGGCACCCAGGGGCTGAGGGGACGGCTCGGGGATGCTAAAGGTCTTTTTAGTTCACTAGGGCGAGGGATTGTGTGCATTCTGATTTGTAACCACGTCTGAAGGCCTGCGGCCCATCCCCCGACCCCGCCGAGGTTATAGGTCAGTGGCCTCTTGGATACCTGCTGGAAGCTTTCGTGGGAGGCCTGTCGGAAGCCTGCGCGTCTTCGTCGTGCAGCGACGCGGCGGCGGAGTGTTCTGACAGGGGATGGCACGGCGTGGCAACGAGGCGACGACGGAGAAGGGGGGAGGGAGTGAATGAGGGAGGGGTGGGATGGGGCAAGCTCGGCGCGCTCGCGCCACATCCGACATCCCACCCCTCACACCCATGCCTTCCCATCGCGCTGATTTCTTCTACGCCCGCGGACGTGTGTCTTCGCGGGCCTGGAATTCCAAGGGGACCTCTATGGTCACATGCGCGATCGGAGAAAAAAGGGTTCTGCGTGCACTGGAGGAACAGGAGGTGGCGGATGAGCAGGAGGGAAAATCGAGGAGAAGGAGGAGGGGGGGAGGGCGAGGACGAGCGGCAGCAAGCTCGCGCTGGAGCAGGAGAAGCGGGAGGAGCAGGAACACCGGGGGACGACGAAGGCCGTGGGCGACAGCGACGAAGAAGAGACCCGCAGCCAGAAAAAACGCCTGGCCGCGTGAGGAGGAGGAGGAGGAGGACGAAGAGGAGGAGGAGGAGGAGGGGGAGGAGGACGAAGAGGAGGAGGAGGAGGAGGAGGAGGAGGAGGAGGAGGAGGAGGAGGAGGAGGAGGAGGAGGAGGAGGGGGGGGAGGAGGGAGGAGGAGGAGGAGGAGGAGGAGGAGGAGGAGGAGGAGGAGGAGGAGGAGGAGGAGGGCGAGGGCGAGGGCGAGGGCGCCGCTCGGAACGACAGGAGCAGCGCGCCGATCCCGAGGCGAGGCCCACGGCGGCAGCGGCAGCACCAGCGCGAGACGCCGACGGCGCTCCACGGCGAAGGAGCCATGGGCTGGCCATCGCTCGGAGGTGTGCATGTTTCCCTCGGCGAGGACCATCGAGGAGCATCCTTGACGATTTGGCGAAGAAGCCACGCACGAAACCGAACAAAAAACACAGGGTGTGGACGTCCGAGCGATGCCCAGCGGGGCCAAGGAGCAGCGCTCGGAAGCCGGCGTGCGCAGGAAGCAGGGCGCAGAGGGGCGCAGAGGGGCGGCGTCCCGGCCCTCGGGAGGGAAGCACCTGAAGCAGTGGCGAAGCGTCCTGGCTCGCCTGTATAGCCCTGCCAAGCAATGTTCTAAGAACCGGTTGTGGTTTCCACGAGTTGTTCTTAGAACATTTCTGGCTGAGGTTGTTTTGTTTAAACACGTCGGGCTTATGTTCTGAGAACATTGTGTGTGTTCGTTCTGAGAACATTTCGTGGTAGGACTATAGGAATGCCGGGACGGTAGGTCCCTGCTCAAGAGGAGAGGAGTACCCATCGGCCGTTGAGCGCAGGTATCTTCGATTTTCCAGACTCCAGACTACTTCAAGCGCCTTCCACCTCAATGATCGAGTGGCTGAACCTGTTCCGTGCTCTTTCGGGGGCTGGCGGCCGCCCAATCTGTGTTCAACGCCTCCCTGCTTCATGTTGCTACCTACTTCTTCCGACCGATGGATGCGCATTCACAGTGCGTGGTTGTGGAGAGGGGGGACGGGAGCGCGGGAGGAGGGTTGACGGCGGGAGGAGAGGATACGTACATACCCCGGACATCCGCCCGCGCTCCAGTTGCCTCGATCCGTGGGCCCCGGAGGTTTTTGGACCACTTCGGGGCCAGTGCTTCGGCCGGAGGCTTCTCAGGACGGCCCCGAGGCCAGGCGAGGGCCCCCGGAGGCCGAAGACGGCCCCAACCCGGACGCTCTGGCCTTTTGTGGTTTCGGAGCGTCGGGTCTCTCGTGGACGGGAGGGGAGGGCGCGGAGGGCAAGGCTTACGTCGGGCCTGTCCCCCTACAGGGGGATTTTCGACGAAGAATGAAAAATACCCTAAAAATACTAAAAATGTACTCCAAAAATAGTTTGGGGATACTTTTCTGCGCAAATTTTGACCTTTTTGGTGCATTTTTGGGGTATTTTTGTTTCTCGTCGAAGGTCCCCCTGTAGGGGGACACGCCCGAAATAAGGCAAGGCGGGGGGGCGTGGCGCCGTGCTCTTCTGCCCGGCCACGAGCCGGGGCTCAAGGCGGCGAGGCCTCGTGCCGCTGCCGACCGGGGGGCCCCCGCCGCGGCGGCCTCCGCGAGGGCGGGCGCCGCGAGGGGCGGAGAACAAGGGCGTGCCCGCTCGTGCAGCTCGTCCTGGTTGTTGCAGTAGTGGTGGGAATGGCAGTAGTAGTCGTAGTCGTAGTAGTAGTCGTAGTAGTAGTAGTAGTAGTAGTAGTAGTAGTAGTAGTAGTAGTAGTAGTAGTAGTAGTAGTAGTAGTAGTAGTAGTAGTAGTAGTAGTAGTAGTAGTAGTAGTAGTAGTAGTAGTAGTAGTAGTAGTAGTAGTAGTAGTAGTAGTAGTAGTAGTAGTAGTAGTAGTAGTAGTAGTAGTCGTAGTCGTAGTTAGTAGTAGTAGTAGTAGTAGTAGTAGTAGTAGTAGTAGT